>RJWM01001725.1:67699-146621 GCA_004363535.1 Dasyprocta punctata | reverse complement strand
GCATGTCTATATCTGTTAATGTAAGAAACCATTTTAAAGATAACGATGCGCAAATTGCAACCATTGTCAAGCTTCTATCTTCTGGCTTTGTAAACCTGCAATGTTGTGTATTTACGCTAGTTGTTTGCTTGTCTCCTTTGCTTGTTGTTTTTACTATATATGTCGTTTTGTTGTTGTTGTTGTTGTAGTTTTTGTTTGTCTTGTTTTTCTTCGCTCAAATAAAATTAAAAAAAAAAAGACAATACAAAAAAAAGTGAGAATTCAAGTGAGTAAACTGATCTTCCATTTTAAGAAGCTAGGAAAAGAAGAGCAAAGTAAACCCAAAGCAAAAAGAAAGAAAAATAATAAAGATTAGAGAAGAAAAAATTAGAGGCTGGGCATGGTGACACATGCCTGTAATTCCTGCACTCCCAATGATGGAGCAGGAGGATCACCAGGATTAAGGTCAGCCTGGGCTATGTGGTGAGTTCAAAACCAGCCTGAACTACATAGTGAGACCCTGTCTCAAACAAAGAAACAAGCAAACAAAAATTAAATACAGGAAAATGAAGACATGCTGATTTTGTAAAGAAAAACAAAAAATTGGAAAAATCTTCAACTGGACTCAGGGTAATGGTTTGAATGAACGCTCCACAACACATTGTGAAGTTTAATTTCCACCATAACAGTACTAAGAGGTGGCGCCTTTAGGTGCTTAGATCATGAAGGGCTCTGCTTCATGAAAGAATTAATTAATGGCCGGGTGTGGTGGTGCACGCCTTTAATCCCAGCACTTGGGAGGCTGAGGTAGGAGGAGTGTTGTGAGTTCGAGGCCGGCTTGGGCTACAACACGAATGCAAGGCCGGCCTGAGCTACACAGTGCGACCCTGCCTCAAAAAAACCCGGGCCGGGAGTTTGGCTCAGTGGCTTAAGTGCCTGTCTGACAGGCGTGAGGTTGTGAGTTCAATCCCCAGTGCCAAAAAAAAAAAAAAATTAGTTAATGCTTCCAGTGGGAGAGTGGGTAAGTTATTGTAAGAGTGGATCCCTGATAAAAATAATGAGTCTTGCTTGATTTCCCCTCTCTGGCTCAGATGCTTGTGTGTCCTTCCACCAGGCTGTGCTGGGCCCCAGTGCTCCTTGCCAGGTGCTGATGCCAGGCCCTTAGACTTCCCAGCCTGCTGAAGCATAAGCCAAATAAACTTCTAATTGGTTATAAATTTCCTAGTCTGTACTATTCTATTATAGCTTCAAAAAACAGACTAAAACATTCACCAAGAGAAAAAGAGAGAAGACTCAAATTACAACCATCAGGAATGAAACAGGGACTGTACTGGCCTTACAGAAATAAAAGGGATTATAAAGAAATACTACATACAACTATATACCAGAAAATCAGATCACCTAGATGAAATGCATAAATTCCTAGACAGACACGAGCTACCAAAACTGCCTCAAGAAGGCATGTAGGATGTAAGGGCGATCTGGCTGTGGCATCTGTCACCCCGCTGATTGCCAGAACTGGCTGATCTGGCTGGCTAGGCCAGTGTCCCCTTCCTCCCTCCCAGTTCCATGTGTGTCTTTCCCTGAAGCTGTGCACTAGGTCAATGAAGATGACCACCTTCAATAGAGGAGAGCAGTTCCTCCATCAACGGTATATGAGTAGCTGCGCACCCCCATTAGAAACTCCAAACAAGCTCTCAGAAGAAATACGAAGACTGAGTAAGAGTGGGGACAGCCACAGCCAAGCCTCTCTCTGTGAGTCAGTGCCATCTGTGGACTGCAGAGGGAGAGAACTAGACCTCATCAAGAAGCGATCGTGGCAGGGAAACCATATCATTTTCATTGGTTTGTTGGGTTGGTTTTTATTCACTTTTGTTTTGTTTGATCATGTTAAATCTGATGGCATGAGCAACTATTTGAAAGATAACAAGACATATTATGGTAGCCATTTTGGATTTACTATAGGCTTGTTTTGAAGTCCTTTATTGCATTCATTGTTTTGTCTTTATTGTTTCTATTCTATTCTGTTCTGTTAGAATTTTACTATGTCTGAAGGTATCTGCAGCTATCCTGAAGACAACAAAAGCATTATGGCAACTATTGTTGATTTCATAAGGTCTCAAAGTCCTGTATCACTTACACTCATTTATTTTGATTGGTTTTATTGTGTTTCATTTTCCTTGGTTTTATCCTCTTTTAAAAAAATGAAGACTGAGTAAGTGTAAACAGGAAAACCATTGAATTATTAATAACTCCCCATAAAGAAAAGCTCAAGACATAAGGCTTCACTGGTGAAGTCCATCAAATGTTTAAAAAATGATTAACACCATTTCTTTATAAGATTTTCCAACAATAAATAAGTAAATGAATAAATGAATAAGCTAGGTATGGTAATACAGGCCTGTAATCTTAGCACTATGGGAGGTTGAGTCAGGAGGATCTCAAGTTTGAGCCCAACCTGGGCAAATTATGGATTTAACAAGACCTTGCCTGAAAGGGGGCAAGTGTGGCTGGGGTTGGGGGCATAGCTCAGTGTGAAAGCCCTGTGTTCACATCCCCAATACAAAAAAAATTGTATTTTTGTACACTTGCAGTGAATAATCAAACAATAAAATAAGAAAATAAATAATTACAACTAAAGGGGGCTAATAAACATTTAGAGAACATTTCAGCCAACAGCTATGAACACACATTCTCATCATGAGCATATGGGTTGTTCTCCAGGACAGATCATGTGTTAGGACACAAAACAAGTCAAATTTTTAAAAATCAAAATCATAACATGAATTGCTATGGTAACAGAAACACTAGAACAGACACTCAGGATTTGAAAGCAGATTTATTTAACATTGGACGGGCACTGACAAGGAATCAATTATGCTTCAAAATGTAGGACTCTAAGGCCCAGGAAGAGAGATTTTTACAGAGCTGCAAGCAAGAAGCAGAGAACTTGGCTTTCTTTGATTGGTCCTTACAACATGCATCATAGTAACCAGCTATGCAGCACAGTGACCAGCTCTTTCTAGGAGACAGTAGCAACAGGAACTGTAACAGGAACTATTACCTGGGCAACTAAGAAACTGAAGTATACTGGATGGGGAGGCATCTTTTGCTACAGTATCTTCTCTGCCGACAGTAGAATAGAACTAAATATCGCCAGCAAGAACTTTAGAAATTGTGCAAATACATAGAAATTAATCAACACATTCTCTTGAATGACCAATGTATCAACAAAGAAATAGGGAAATTTTAAAATTTCTTCAAACAATTGAAAATGGAAACACAACATAATAAAAATCTATGGGATGCAGCAAAGGAACTATTAAATGGGAAGTTTACAACTAGGCATAGTGGCACATGCCTGTAATTCCAGCACTTGGGAGGCTGAAGCAGGAGGATCATGCCAAGTTCAAGGCCAGCCTGGGCTACACAGTGAGTTCAAGACAGGCCTGCACTATATAGCAAGACCTTGTCTCAAAAAAGGAGAGGGAGAGAGAAAGAGAAAGAGAGAGAGAGAGAGAGAAAGTTTACAGCACATATATTTGCATCTAAAGAAAGATTTCAAATAAATAACCTAATGATATAACTGAAGGAACTAGAAAAAAAATCCAGACTCCAAATTAATAAAAGGAAAACAAATCCAGAGCATAAATAAACAAAACGGAAACTAAAAAATTCCAAAAGAATAAGAAAACAAGATCAACAAAACTTTAAACTAACAAAGAAAAAAAAGGGAGAAGACCAAACTAAATAAAATCAGAGATGAAAGAGGAGGCAGTACAACTGATGCCAAAGAAACACAAAGGATCATTAGGGGCTATTATGAAAAACTAAATACCAACAAATTGGAAAACCTAGAAGTGGACAAATTTCTGGAAACATATAATCTACCAAAATTGAACCATGAGAACATAAAAAATCTTAACGGAGCAGTAACAAGATTAAATTTGGAATAAAGCCTCCTGAAAAAGACAATGCCTAGCCTAAATGTTGAATTTTACCAAACTTTTGAAGAAGAATTAATGTCAGTTCTTCTCAAATTATTCCAAAGAATTGAAAGGGAGGGAACTCTTCCAGTCCCTCGTACAAGGCCACTGTTACTCTGATGCTAAAACTAGATAAGGACATAACAAAAAAGTAAAAATACACCAATGGCCCAGATGAACACAGATACAGATGTTCTCACCAAAATTCTAGCAAATCAAATCAGATGGCACATAAAAGTAATTAAACATCTTGATCAAATGGAATTTACCCCAGCTATGAAAGGATGGTTCAACACGTATAAATCAATTAACACAATATATCACATCAATGGAATGAAAGACAAAAATCATATAACCATCCCAATAGATGCAGAAAAAGCATGCAATAAAATTCAACATCTTTTCATGATAAAAATCCCTCAAAAAATAGACATAGAGGCCAGGCATGGTGGCACGTGCCTGTAATCCCAGTACACAGGAAGCTGAGCAAGAGGATTGCCTAGAGTTCAAGGCCAGCCTGGGCTACATAGTGAGTTCAAGGCCAGCTTGGACTCCATAAGGAGATGCTATCTTAAAAAGACAAAAAAAAATAGACATAGGAGGAATGTACCTCATAACAATAAAGGCTATATATGACAAATCCACAGCCAGCATAATACTAAGTGGAGAAAAGCTGAAGTCATGTCCTCTAAAATAAAAAACAAGATAAAGCTGTCCTCTTTACTACTTTTTTTTGACAGGGTCTCACTAGGTAGCTCAGGCTGGCCTCCAGCTTACAGTAATCCTCCTGCCTCAGCCTCCCAAGTGCTGGGTCTACAGGCATGCATCACCACTCCCAGTCTCTCTTTACTGCTTTACTACTTTTATTGAATATCATCTTGGAAGACTTAGTCAAAGCAATAGAGCAAGACAAAGAAATAAACGACATCCAAATACAAGAGGAGGATGTCACATTATGCTTTTTGCAGATGACATGGTTTGGGGGTGGGAGTTGGGGACAGGATCTCATTATGCTGCCTATTTTGCCCAGGCTGAACTTGAATTTACAATTTTCCTACCTATGCCATCACACTAGGTAGATGACAATACTTTCATGTAGAAAAACCTGGAGAAATCCAAATCAAAACTATATTGAGATTCCTTCTCATCACAGACTAAATGGGTACCATTTAGAGCATACACACAAAAAACATAATGCTGGTGAGGATGGGGGGTTAAGGAACCCTTCTGCACTGCTGATGGACTGTAAATTAGTGTAGCCACTATGGAAGTCAGTATGGAGTGTTATGGCTTGTATCTAGATGGTCCTACAAAGACTCATGCACTCATGGGTGGGGCTTTTGTGAGTAACTGGATCATGGGTGTGATAATGGATTAGTTTACTAATTGGTTTAACATAGTTCTGGATGTGGGTGACGGATTTACTGAAAACACCCAACAAGCACATGGGTGGCACTAACCAACAGGCTTGCAGTCTGGATGGAATAAAAAGGGAAAGAAGGAAGGCTCACCACTTCCTATCTGCCACACCATCAACTGTGTTTCCTCTACCATGCCTTTCCACCATGCCATGCCAACTGACTAGGGATCAGAACCTCTACAAACTGTGAACTAAACTAAACCTCTCCTCCTTTAACATGTGGATATCAAGTATTTTGTCCCATCAGTGGGAAAATAACTAAGATTGGAGGCTGCTCACAAAACAAAAAATAGACCTACCATTTGATCCATCTATACCATTCCTTGGTATATACCCACAGCAATTCAAATCATCATACTGTAGGATACCAACACACCCTTGTTTACTGTGGCACAATTTACAATAGTCACGATATGGAACAAGCCTAGGTGCCCACCGACAGATGCAGTGGCAAAGCAAATGGGGCATGTATACACAATGGAGTATTAGCCACAAGGCAGTGCAAAATTCTGTCACTTGCAAGACATGGTTGAATCTGGAGACTACTGTGTTGAGTGAAATAAGCCAGACTCATGAAGATAATATGTGGAATCTAAAAAAGATTATAAGAAAATAGAAGGGAGACTATTATTAGACAAGAGGAAGGGAATGCAGAGGGAAGGAGAGGTGGTATAGTACTATATAGGTCATAAAAGGAATGGATGTGAACAAAATAAATTATACACATTGAACCCTCCTCAAAAAATGTGAAACTAGGGGGAAAGGCAGGACAAGAGGGATGGCAGGGGGTGAAAATAATCGAAGTTCATTATGTACATGTATGAATCTGCCAAAATAAAACCAATTAATTTGTAAACCAATGAAAAATGAGTGAAAGGAAGAAATTGTTAAACAATCAAAAGAATTTTTCTTCAAATCTAAAACTATATATTGGATTCATGTTTATGTAATTTGCTAAACACTTTTATATAACAATTTTAAAAAGAAAAACCTGAAGAATCCACCCCAAAACTGTTAAAACTCAGACAAATTTGATGTTTGCAGGATATAAAAACATACAAGCCAGGCATGGCGACACATGCCTATAATCCCAGCAACTTGGAAGGCTGAGGCAAGGTGGATTCACCATGAGTTTAAGGCCAGCCTGGACTACATAGTGAGTTCAAAGCCAGCCTGAACTAATTGGCTGGACCCTGTCTCAAAAAACAATCAACATACAAAAATCAGTAGTTTTTTAAAGCACCAATAATAAGTTGCTGAGGAAGAAGTAAAAAACCAGTCAAATTCATAATAGCTACAAAAAATTAAATAAATAGAATACATAGGTATAAATGTAATCAGGGAAATAAATGACTTCTATAATGAATATTATGAAACACTGATGAAAGAAATTGAAGAGGAACCAGAAAATGGAAAGACATCCTATAGTAATGAACCAGAAGAATTAATGTGGTTAAAATGTTGATATTACTTGAAGCAATCTAAACAGTCCATATAATTCCTATCAAAACAGTAGTGATAACGCAGGCATGGTGGTGCAGGCCTGTGCTCCCAGCACTCTGAGAGTCTGAGGAGGGAGTACTGCAAGTTTGAGCCCCATCTGGGCAATTTAGAGACTTAGCAATACCTTGTCTCAAAGTAGGGCAAGGGGATGGATATCGTTCAGTGCAAAGGCCCTCAGTTCAATTCAAGTTCTGGGAGAAAAAAATGACATACAGAACCACAGAATTCCCCTAACATCCAAAACACTCCCGAGCAAAACAATAAAATAGGAGGCATTACAATATTTGCCTTCAAAATACTACAAAGTGTCCAGGTGTGGAGGCGCACACCTGTAATCCCAGCACTCAGAGGCTTTGGTAGGAGGATCGCTGCGAGTTTGAGACCAGCCTGGGCTACACAGTGAGCTACATGATGAGACCAACCTGAACTGCACAGAGAAACCCTGTCTCAAAAAACAAAAGAACAAGCCGGGAGTGGTGGCGCACGCACACCTTTTATCCCAGCACTCGGGAGGCTGAGGTAGATGGAGCACTGTGAGTTGGAGGCCGGCTTGGGCTACAACGCGAGCACAAGGCCGACATGAGCTACGTAGTGTGACCCTGCCAAAAAAAAAAAAAACAAACTAGGGCCAGGAGTTTGGCTCAGTGGCTTAAGCACCTGTCTGGCAGGCGCGAGGTTGTGAGTTTGCTCCCCAGTGCAGGAAAACAAAACAAAACAAAACAAAACAAAACAAAACAAAAAAACCCCCACAAAACTACAAAGTAATAGTAACTGAAATAGTATGGTACTGGCATTAACAGATAGACCAACTGAATGGAATAAAGAACCTAGGAACAAACCCAAGTATTTAAATCCAATGATTTGGAAATAATCAAAAGAATGAAGAGAGAACCTACAGAAATGGAGAAAATATTTTCAAATTACTTACCCAACAAGGGATTAATGTGCAGAGTATGTAAGGAACTCAACTCAAGCAAAAAATCATCACCATCATCATCATCCAATTTTTAAAATGGGCAATTGACCTGAATAGACATCTCAAAAGAGGACACATAAATGGCTAATAAGAATATGAAAACATTCTCAGCATTACTAATCATCAGGGAAAAGCAAATCAAAACCACAACAAAGCATCATCTCACAACATTTGGAATGGCCATTATCAAAATAATAATAATAATAACAATGACTGCTGGGCTAGGGTGGAAGTTCTGTGGTAGAGTACATACCTAACATGCATAAGGCCCTGGTTTGGTTCTCTGCATTACAAAAACAAAACAACAACAGAGTGCTGGTGAGGATGTGCAGAAAAACCTCTCATACTTTGCTGATGGAAATGTAAACTAGAACAGCCATGCAGAAAACAGTATGGGGTTCCTTAAAAACTAGGACTAGAATATGACCCAGTAGTGCCACCACTGGGTATGTATCCAGAGGAACTGAAGTCAGCCTGTTGAAGAGATAACTGTACTCCCATATTTCTTGCAACACTGTTCACTGTAGCCAGGATATGGAATCAACCTAGGTGCCCATGGACAAGTGAATAAAGAAAATATGGTGCATGATTTAAACCATAAAAAAAGAATGAACTTCTTGGTTTTTTGAGTCGAAGTTTTGCTATGCAGTTCAGGGTGACCTTGCACTTACTTTGACTTTTTGAGACAGGGTTTCACTGTGTAATTCAGGCTGGCCTTGAACTCACTTTGTAGCCCAGACTGGCCTCGAACTCTCAGCAATTCTCCTGCCTCAGCCTCCCAAGTGCTGGGATTACAGGCATGCGCCACCACGCCCTGGAATAAAGAAGAATGAGTTCTGCCATTTGCAGCAAAGTGAATGCAATGGAGGAAATTAGGTTAAGTGAAATAAGCCAAACACAAAAAGACGAATACTGCATATTCTCACTTAAATGTGGAAGTTAAAAAAAGATGGTCTAATAAAAGTAGAGAATGGTCTAATGGTTACCAGAGCCTGGAAGGGTGTGGGGAAAGGGGCTTGATACAGAAGAGTTAACAGTACAAGGTACAGCTGTTAAGAAGAATAATTCCTAATGTTCTGTAATACAGTAGGGTAACTATGCTTGACAAGAAAGAATTATTTCAAATTAGCTTACAGAGAGCATTTTGAATGTTCCCAGCACAAAGAAATGATGTTTGAGATAATAGCTATGCCAATTATTCGGATCTGATCATTATATAGTGTATACAGACTGAAATGTCAAACTGTACTCCATAAATATGTACAATTACTATGTGTCATTTAAAAACATTTTAAACAAAAGACAGAAATACAGAAAGTTGAAAGGAGAAGAATTACAAAATATTTTAAAACAATAGTGACTTAATATGAGCTGTGATAGCAATATTGACATCACGTAAATTAGGGTTTACATGAAAAATATTAAAGATAGAAGTCACTTCATAATAGTGAAAGCTCCCATTTTTGAGAAAGGTGACAATTTTAAAATTGAGTGCAATTATTTATCTTGCTTATAATCTCCAACTCTCCCAATTACTGCTAGAATTTTTGTATTTCATTCACTACCGTATCCCCTAACAACTAGAACAGTGTCTGGCATATAGAAAGCACTCAATAAATCTTTGTTGAATAAATGAATAAGTAGCTCCAATACATAATGCAGCAAGTGACAGAAAAATAAAGTATGTAGACAAACCCATAATTATAGTGAGTGACATAAATCAAAAAGGATACATAAGTTTTGAATAGGATGGTTAACAGTTATGACCAAAGGATATACAGAAAACGTGGCAACCAATAATACACTGCTCAGTCTTTTCAGGCATAAAGAGGAGCTGGAGGTTTTGGCTCAATGGTGGAACACTTGCCTAGCATGTGTGAGGGCCTGGGTTTAATCTTCAGCACCACAATAAAACAAAACAAAAAAGCATAAAGCAATACTCAGAAACTGACATACATTGGACAGTACGAGAAGTCTTGACAAATTTAAAAGGAGTCAAATCAAACAGAACAAATTCTCTGACCACGTTGTAATCAATCTAGAAATCAATAACAGATAACTAGAATACATGCGAAGGATTGGAAAAGAATTTTTTTGAGACAGGGTCTTGTTATGTAGCTCAGCCTAGCCTTGAACCTCACTACGTAGTCAAAGCTTGCCTTAAACTCACAGTGATCCTCCTGCCTCAGCCTCCCTAGTGCTGAGATTACAGATGTGCACCACCACATCCAGCAAAATAAATTTCTAAAACCCAAATGGTTCAAAGTAGAAATCATAATGTAATTAGAATATACATGCAATGATGGGATACTATCGCATCGTCTGGGTGTACTACAGGCTATTTATCTACTCTTTATCCATCCACCTACCCTAACTTAGTTATCAAGATACTAATGTCTAGTAATGTCTAGAGTTCAAAAGGGAAGAAGGCACTTTTTTTTTTTGTGGCACTGAGGATCAAACTCACAACCTCACACCTGCCAGACAGGCGCTTAAGCCACTGAGCCAAACTCTCTGCCCTATTTTTTTTTTTTTTTTTTTTTGAGGCAGGGTCGCACTATGTAGCTCAGGCTGGCCTTGCACTCGTGTTGTAGCCCAAGCCTGCCTTGAACTCACAATGCTCCTCCTACCTCAGCCTCCCGAGTGCTGCCACATTTTTTTTAAGAGTAGGAAAATTTATTGGGGAATAGGAATAGGGACCAGGAATAGCTCCTGAGAGACAGGAGGAGTCCCAAATGGGTTGTCCAGAAGGTACATGTTGAGCCACCATCACATACACACACAAAAGGCATCCTGATTGCTTTCAGATCTTGCCAGTTAAGGATAAAACATCTATTTGTATCCATGTGCATTGTGTGAACGTAAGTTCCAACTCATTTGGATTGCCAAATCACACAGGAGGAGTAGATTTGGTTTGTTAAGAAATTGCCAAATTGTCTCTCAAAGCAGTTGCATCATTTTGCAACAAAATACAATTCTCTCTCCCTCCTTCTCTCTTCTTCTGTCTGTCCCTCTCTTCCAGTGTGGAAGACTGAACCCAGGGCCTCATGCAGGCTATGCAACCTCTACCACTGTGCTATACCCCTAGCCTGTTTTAAAACATTTTAAATTCTGAAGCAGGGTCTCACTGAGTTGCCCAGACTGGCCTTAATCTTGCGATTCCCTTACCTCCGCTTGCTGAGTAGCTGTGATTGCAGGTGTATGTCAGTATGCCCCACCAAAAGAGGGTTCCTATCGTCGCACATCCTCACCAACAGTGAGGTACTATGTTTTTGATCTACATTTCCTCAAGACATGATTTTTCTTTTTCTTTTTCTTTTTTTTTTCTTTTCTCTCTCTCTCTTTTTTTTTCTAGTTGTAGGTCTTTGGTGCAGTGTCTTCAGGAGTTTTGACCATTTTTTTTTATTAAATTACTTTCTTGTGTTTTAAGAGTTCTTTGCATATTTTAGATAACAGGCCTTTATCAAATACATCATTTGGAAGCATTTTCTCCTGCCCTGTGGTTTGTCTTCTCATTTTCTTGAATGACACAGTATTTTTATTTAGACAATTCTACCCAGATTGATCTGTAATATAGATTCAATGTACTCCACATCAAAATCCCAGAAGGATATTTTGTAGAAATGAACAGGCCTAACCTAAAATTTATGTGGCAATGCAAAGGGCCCACAATAGTGCTAGAGAATGAATCTGGGGCCTTCACACTGGTTTATAGCTCCAACCGTTTAAAATTTAATTTAATTTAATTTTTTATTTTGAGACAGGTTCTCACTGAGTTACCCAGACTGGGCTCAACCCTGCAATCCTCTTGTCTCATCCTCCCAAAAATGATTTTTAGAAAGAAAAAGTCCAGAGGATTTACCTTTCACAATTTAGTATAAAATTGCAATAATAGGGGCCAAGGATATAGCTTAGAGGCATGGCACCTGTCTGGTAAGCACGAGGTCCTGAGTTCAATTCCTGGTACCAAAAGAAAAAAAGCAATAATCTGGCCTGGTGTGATGGTGAATACCTGTAACCCCAGCATTTGGGAGGCTGAGGCAGGAAAATCACCATGAGTTTGAAGCTACTAAACTACATAGTGAGACTGTCTCTAAAAACCAAAAAAAAAAAAAAGAAGAAGAAAGAGCAGGAGGAAGAAGAGGAGGAGGAAGAGGAGAAGGGGAGGGGGAAGAATAAGGAGAAGAAAAAGAAGAAGAAGAAGAAGAAGAAGAAGAAGAAGAAGAAGAAGAAGAAGAAGAAGAAGAAGAGGAGATTGTACATAGATGTTTACAGAAATTTTATTCTTAACTGTCAAGGCCTAAAAATAATCAGAATGCCTTTGTGTAGGTGAATGGATAAATAGGCTATAGCATACCCACACGATAGAATATTATTGTATTATTGCATGCATACTCTAACTACATTATGATTTCTACTTTGAACTAATTAGGATTTTTTATTAGTGCATGTTTATGATACATGATAGTTGCACTCCTTTTTGGGAATTGGTTCATAAACATGACTCTTTTTTTTTTTTTTTTTTTTGGTACTGGGAATCAAACTCAGGACCTCCCACTTGCCAGGCAGGTGCTGTGTCACTGAGTTGTATCCCCAGCCCTAAACATGAAATTTTTTGATCATATTTTGTTCCTTTACCTCCTTTCTCTCTTCCCTTCCCCCACACTGGGTTTTAGAAACTTCTCCTTTTCCAAACATTTGCATTTATTCTATGTGGCCTAGGGCTACAGCTCAGTGGTAAAGCAGTTGCATAAGCATACAGTAAGCACTGTGTCGGGTCCCCAACACCATAGCCACACACACACACAAAGACTGATACTAGGATTAAAAAAAACTAGGCATATAGACCAATGAAAAAAGATTTGAGAGTCCAGAAATAAATCTTTGCTTGATTTTTGCCAAAGATGCCAAGTCAGTGCAGTGGGATAAAGGGTAAGTCTTTTCTGTTTTGTTTTTGTGCTTTGGTGCTGGGGATTGAACCCAGAGCCTCATGTGTACTAAGTAAGCACTCCACCTCTCAGCTGCAGCTCTAGCCCACAGGGAAAAGGTAGCCTCAGGAACAAATGCTGCTAGTTTGCAATTGAGATAACCAGATCCCTATAAGCAAAGTTTAGTCTTGCTGCACGTAAGTAACAACTCAAAATGGATCACAGACCTGAAGATAAAAGCCAAGACAATAAAATTTGTAGGAAAAATTCTTCAGGCCTTGGGTTAGGCAATGAACTTGAAGATAAGACAACAAATATAACCCTAAAATTAAAAATTAATAAATTGGGCTATATATAAATTTAAATTTTTTTGTACAGGATAGTTCTCAGCTTCCCTCCTCCGCAGCTTCTTGCTTGTGTTCTCCAGAATAACTGAAGAATGTGCTGAGAACACAATATCCTGAGATGGGAGGAGCTCAACGGCCTGACATAGCCGGGCCTAGTTTCCAACCCTCTCAGGGAGTAGAGCATTCTGATTTGGGGAGGAGCTGTTGGGGAGAGTCCCGGCTTTCTCCGCTGTCTCCTGGAAACAAGATGCCTTTCAAAGCTTTGCACAGCAAGTCAGGTGACTCCAGAGTGTGACGGTCGAAATATGAAGGACCCCCCAAAGACCCCTGTGCTGAGGGTTTGGTCCCCAGTGCAGCCCTGTTCAGAGGTGAGGCCTCGAGAAGCGACTGGACCGTGAGGGTGTTGATCTCACTGATGTATGAAACCGCCAGTGAGTTCATAGCTGGTGGGCTATCAGGAGGTAGGGCCCAGCTGGTGGAATTAGGTCACTGAGAGCCCGCCTTTCGAGGGCTTATCTTGTACCTGAACGATACCCCTACTTACCTCCAGTTTCCTGATTTCTGTGAGGGGGTCAGCTTCCCTCCACCGTGCTCTTCTGCCTTTCCACAGGCCCTCAGTAATGGGCAAGGAGAGGAAGCCTCTGAAACTGAATTGAAATAATATTTCCTCCTCTAAATTGATATGCTCAGGTACTTTGTCACCGTAATGAAAAACTGACTAATCCACTGAGGTATGTCACCCAGGGTGAGTTTGCTTTCCAGGCCCCTCTGCTCCAGTGAAAATGGGAAACAAGCATTTAAGGCTCTATCTATGCCTGGTAGGCTGCTTCTTTTCTTTTCTTTTCTTTTCTTTTCTTTTCTTTTCTTTTCTTTTCTTTTCTTTTCTTTTCTCTTCTTTTCTTTTCTTTTCTTTTCTTTTGTCTTCTTTCTTTCTTCTTGAGACAGGGTTTCAATATGCAGTTCAAGCTGGACTTGAACTCACTTTGTAGCCCAGGCTGGCCTCAAACTCACAGCAAACTTCCTGCCTCAGCCTCCCAAGTGCTAGGATTACAGGCATGCTCTCTGCTACAGTTTATACATTGTGTCAACTTGAGAAGTCTAACAGCTTAATTAAATAACTCAGCAGCTCTACGTGGTGGGGTGTAGAGCACAGTTACCTGGTCATTGTTACAATTTGAAAAGGTCAAAAGTTTAACTGGGAGACTCAGCAGAGAGCCAGGGGTCTTTCTTTGTAAACATCCTCATCCTGTACAAAGGAAGGCAGGGCGATTTGTGGATGCTACACCCACCCTGGGGGTGGGGGTGTCCTGTGTACTATATAAAGGAGGAGAAACTTGCTCTTGCCCCCTCTCTTACTCTGGCTGCTTTTGCTGTGCTGCTGCCTTGAAGTATTGTCCCTGTGCCATGCCACCCTGCCTTGGAGCCAGCTGATTGTGGACTGAAACCTCCAACTGTAAGCTAAATAAACCTTTCCTTCCCTAATTTGGGGTGTCAGGTGTTTTGTCTCAGCAACAAGTAAAGAGTAACCAAGACACTCTCTCTCTCTGTCTCTTTCTCTTCTTTATTTTCTCTCCTTTTCACCTTTCTTGCTTGCTTGCTTGCTTGTTTCAGTGCTGGGACTTGAACCCAGGCAGTCTTCTTGAATCTTTGGAGCCTGGCTTATTATGAGTCCTAGACTTCTGTTGTCCCTTGCTGGCTATATTTAGAGTAATGTATCTGCAATCTGCTTCATGTGCCTTGTTGTGTATGAGTGTGTCCATTCTTGCTGGACTCAGACACGTTGGTAACTAGTTACAGTAAGCCTACCTCACAGTACTGGTACAGCGAGCAGGGCAGGTCTGACAGACCATGGCTTGTCACTCAGGAGAGAGGCCCTGGCTCCTAGTGCCTAGGGCCTCAGGGGCTGTACCTACAGCTGGATGACCTAGGGTTTGGAGGGATGATACGTGGGACATAGGCCATACACGTAGCTATGCCCCCACATACACAAGTGAGCTGTGTGCACTGAGGCAGAAAGAAGGTATCATGGAAATTGGGGAGCAAGGTACATTATGCCCTGTTTGCTGGAGTCTTATGTGATCCTCATTCCTGAGGGTACTCAGATAGAACCAGAGGTCTGAGGAAGAGAGTCACAAATGGCTCCTAAGACATTTCAAAGGGAACCAACACCTGCAGTATGGGTGTGGTGGATTAACTAATGCTCAGCGCGAGTGCTGGGTGTGGAAGGAGTACCTGAGGAATGTTACCAACAGCATGAAGAGAGAACTGGAGGGGAAGATGGTGTGCTGTTGGTTCTCCTAGAGAAGCTTATCATGCTGGTTTTCCTGATATGAACTCAGCTGTTTTCATCATCAGAGGAGCTTGGGGCCTCACTGTTGCTGAGTGTGACTGTGGTTCTCTTCAGGGGAGCTCTGGTCTTTAAAGCCTTGAGTGTTGCTTCCTGGCTCCAGTGCAGATCCCTCAGCCTGCTGGTACAGATCCTTCACTTTGCTTGTGCAGACACTCTAGCTTCCACCATGGGCCTTTGGGCATTCCCTGGTACAGACCTGTTTGAGACATTGCCATGGGCTCTAGGTCTTTAATTGGACTGGTGCAGGATACTACCATGGGATCCAGGCCCTCAACTGTATTCTTTGGGTCTCTAGTGTGTGGACAGATCTTTTTAACTCTTCCACATTTGACTCTTTGGGAGAATATTACAAAATAATCCTATAAATTATGTGTCCTGTCCTTGCAAACCCTGACTACAGCAGTGGGCCTTCACAGACAGAGACTCAGTGTCTAAAGGCAGATGTGAAGGAAGGTCAGGAAGTCTCCTACGGGTTGCCTGTTGTGTTTGTATGGTAAAGGGATGTTGCAGATCCAAATCTGTTGGCCTGAATGGTGCAGCTAGCAAAGGAACCAAGGTCTGTGGTTACCCATTGGAGGTCAGTGGCTCTGTACTCCTGTCAAAATAAATGGGAAAAAAGTTCAAACTTTCCCAAGGTTCTTAGATAATGGATTCACATAACAGAACTTCCACAGAGGAAAAAAAAACGTTGTTGTTTTTCTGAAACAGGGTCTCACTAAGTGCTTGAGGCTGGCCTTGAAATCACTATGTAGCCCAGGCTGGTTTTGAACTCGCAGTAATCCTCCTCCCTACGCCGCTCAGATGCTGGGATTATAGGCATGGGCCGCCACACCTGGCTGGAGGAAAAAGTGTAAGCTGATGAGCTGGAGAATTTTTGGGATGAACCCAGTGACACACGGTATTTATCTGCTTGTTGTGTTTATCTACTTATGGGGGAAATATGTGGGCCATTTTGAGAGCCAGTGACTGTGGTTCTCACCACTGAACAGATTGTAAGCACTGCCGTTTTGGCTGCTTGTGACCCAGAGCACCCCGAGAAGGTGTATGCCATTCGTCTCCTCACAGTTGAGAATGCAAGCCGTGAGGGTGGGGTATATCTCCTTCCGCCTGTGCTGTAAGCTCCCCCAGCCCCTGTATGTTATTTTTAAAAGGCACCATTGCATCATGAAAACAGCAGGATATTACTTTGTTTTGATCTGAGGGTACTCTACATTGCTCAAACTGGCCTTGAGCTCCTGGGCTCAAGAATCCTCTTGCCGCCGGGTGTAGTGGTGCACACCTGTAATTCCAGCACTTGGGAGGTTGAGGCAGGAGGATCGTTGCAAGTTTGAGACCAGCCTGGGTTACAAAACCAACCTGGACTGTGTAGTGAGACCCCATCTCAAAAAGGACAAAAAAAAAAAAAAAAAAAAAGAACCTCCTGCTTCAGCCTCCACTATAGGAGCACGCCCTAGGACATTACTTGGCTAATTCAGAACTTGCAACTGAAAAAGTATCACATGATACGAAGTATTCCATCACAAGTAACAGCCCAGTTTGACTGGTCAAAAAGTACTTACCATAAAGGAGACAAACACTGGAATGTGGTAGGTTGGATGTACTAAAAGCCAAATAATATCCCAAGTCAACGGTCAAGCAAAAATGTTTAAACTTGGCAGTACCCATGAGACAAACAAGATCTGACAGCTGGTAGACTCCTGGGTACTGAAAGCATATACTCTGTGGTGTTCTTTTGGGTCCTCTAGTCAAGGTGACAAAGTCACCAGTTTTGAATAGGACGTTGCTAGGACATCTGGACTTGAAAGCCACTTAACAAACCATGGCCAAGGCACCATCTTTAACACATTTGGCGCCTGCCAGTGAGAATTGCAGGAGCTGGAATGTCCATGCCTGATGACTGGTGTCTGTGGTGACAGAGAACTGCCACTGGGGTGCACCAGTCTCTCAGAGTTTGGATATGCCTGAGGCAATCATTAGATATATCCTTTTTAAAATTTTATTTTTAACTATTCATTTATTTATTGAGATTAGGTCTTCCCGTGTTGTTCAGATTGATCTGGAACTCCTGGGTTATGCCAGCCCACTGATATCCATCACCCCCTTCCCTTCGTTTCCCTTCCTCTTCTCTCTCCTCCCTTCTTTTTCTTCTTCCTCTTCCTCTCTCTCTCCTTCCCTCAGTATCTGGGATAAAATCCAGAGCCTGTGCATTCCAGGTAAATACTCTACCACTGAATAACATGCCTAGCCCTTTCTATATTTTATTTTAAGAAATGACTCCCTAAATTGCACAGACTGACCTCAACCTTGCCACCCTGTCACTGCCTCCCAAGTAGATAGGATGACAGATGTGTTCTACAACACCAAACTTGATATTCTCCCTTTAGAACGAGAACCCCTTGCTTACTGTTGGGCACTGGTGGAAACTAAATATCTTAGGATAGAACACTACATGTTTAAGAGACTGCTGACGCTCTCTTTCTCTCTCTCCCCCTCTCTCTCCCTCTCTCTCCCCCCTCTCTCTGGTGTTCACAAACCCCATCAGTAAAACTGGACAGGCTCAGCAGCCCTCAATTATCAAATGGAAGTGACACATTAAAGACTGAGCCCAGCCAGCGCACCCAGACACCAGTGGAATCCATGAGCAGATGGCTAGCTTACCAGGAGGGACAAAGCAACTCCTAAGATATGCTTTAGCCTGTGTGGCCACCTGGAGCCCAAGACTCAGAGACATTGTCTATTGACAACGTGGCACTCATAGATCTGCAAAATAATAAGCACATCAGGTCCACCCACTGTGGCTCCCTCAGTCTCTTGACTGAGACTAAACATGTATTTTCTGCCCAGTAGCAGAATGACATGCCAAACTACATCCAGGAGTGATGGCCATACAGGTCACCTTTGCCACTTTATCTTGCTCCATTGTCACTGACTCACCAGCTGCTGCCAACATCCCAGCTACCTGAACAAGAAAATGGCAACTGAGAATTTGGACTACTGGAGGACCCCAGTATGAGGACAAGGACTACGGCAACAGCTTGCTAGCTAGAAGGGACAAAATACATCACTGGGACTATGGTGGCAATCCTTGAAAGAAATATGGCATGTTTTGGATAACCCATGAGATTTCATGCTGGCCAAAAACCATGCCCAGACAGTATGACAGTGGGCGCACTCTCATCGAATGTGATGCAGTACATCCTATCACCCACAGGCCACTGAAACAGCTAACTCCCGTGATAACCAAAAAAAGGACATCAAGGTGATCTTGCAGTAGAGTGGTACCATCGTTTGACCAGAACAGTGCGTATTATAAGTCTCACCCTCCTGTGCAAAGCATTCGTAGCACTGCCAGGCATGGTGAAAAACACTTTGCTTGGTGGGGGTGGAGGTCGACCAGACAGGCGCCTGATTAGCCTGCACCTGTGAAATCCCAGCATTCCCAACCACTGTGTTTCCTTTTGCCCCTTAGAATGCATGTTGTGGGGGTAGTTTGTAGCACAGACCACCATAGTATCTCAGACAAGGGCACCTAACTCTAATCTAAAGGTGTTGCTTCCCTTCTCACCTTGCCTGCCCTATGTGAAGGGTGGGTGAGGGACGGGACCAAAGAATACTATGGTGCTAAGACCAAGGAAAACCTTGGTGCTGCATCTGAGCCTTCCATTCTAGGAAGCGGCATTTCAGACACATCAAGTTTGTACAGGAAAATGTGAGTTGTCTTATTAAACTGGATGATGAAGACTTATAAGGTCTGAGTCAAGCAACAAGGGTTATGGATTCCCACAGAGGAAATAGCTTCAGGGCAGGTACAGTCAGACAGGGCCACTATGCCCAAGGCCTATCTGGTACGAGAACAGCTGAGATCCTGGGAGTGGGGCATAACCTGTGATCTGGTTTATCTACAAGGACAAGACAGCAGAAGCTTGGAAGCGTAACACTTTCACTAGGCACCCCAAGCTGTGACCACTGAGGGTGACCTGATGAATGGCTGAATCTGGTGCCCCACACCTCATTTTCTCACCCATCATAGTAT
The DNA here is from genome assembly GCA_004363535.1 of Dasyprocta punctata. NCBI lineage: Eukaryota > Metazoa > Chordata > Mammalia > Rodentia > Dasyproctidae > Dasyprocta > Dasyprocta punctata. The sequence continues at coordinate 127,099 of RJWM01001725.1, read as the reverse complement.
CCCTCTCATCCTGCCGATAGTAAACCACATCGCAATCTTCTTGTCACCATGTTTATCAACAGACCCTAGGCCTGGGTTTTTTGAGTGAAGATGTGCCATCCAGTGTATGGGAGGGGTCTAGACATGCTCTGTGTGGCTTCACTAATTGTTCCAGAGTGTTGCACCTCAGCTAGTGGTGGGTCGTTCCTGTATTTCAGGTTATTGCACCCCTAGCACTTTCCACAGTTATTCTTGAGTACTACAAGCCAGGAAGGGAAGAGAACTGCATTCGTCCAAGGTTAGTGAGGAGTTATCCTGCCAATTGCTCTCTACCCAAACATCTTCTTATCAAAGTTGTTCTATTTTATATACCCGCTGACTTCCTGGAGCTGGGGCAAAGCTTGTCAGATCTGTGTGATGCCTTCACTGATATAAGCTCAGGGAAACACCACTGAGTCATACATAGCCAGAGCACATTTTACTGTGTCCAGGAGAGTCATCCACTACTACTACTAGTACCACCACCACACCAGTAGGACAGTGCAACTTGCACAAAGTAGCAACATAGCCCAGGTTCTAATAATCCAGGTAAGACACCACGGTGGTCAAAGAAGGATCCTTTAGGTAGCCCCTGTCTGTAGCCAGTGGGCCTTCTTTCAGATCTCCTCTATTTGTGTCTCAGCAATAACTGAGATGTTTATGCAGGAACAGCAGGAGTTGACAAGTACGCATTCCTCCCAGAAAGTCTGGAGCAATTCTGTGGTTTATAACACTTGCAGGGGCCACCAGTGGTTTCTGCCAGGTTGCCAAAGTGGTGGCACTGACTCCGACATGTGATAACAAAGATCTCACAAAGGACATAACCCAGGGGTCAGTTATGTCTCCGGGAAGGTCCCTAGAAAGCGTCATGTACAGACTTAGGCTGCTGGTCCAGTGATGTGTCTCACTCCCAGGCGTGGTACCTAGGGCATCCCCAGGAAGCCTGTTTCACATTTTGCGTTTCAAAAGCCACCATTAAGAAAAGGAAAAGAATGTCTGGGAGAGAATATTTATAAATCATATATTTGATAATGGACTTGTAACCAAAACAGATTTTTTTAAAAACCTCTTTTAACTCAATAATAAGACAACTCAATTTTTAAGTGAATAAAAGATTTGAATAATCAAAGAAGATAAACAAATGGCTAATAGGCAGATAAAATGATCATGAGTCATTAGGGAAATAAAAAATTCAAGCTGCAATCAGATACCACTATATAACCACAAGAATTACTACAATGAAAAAGACACAATAAGCCAGGCGTGATGGCTCATGGCTTTAATCCCACACTCGGGAGGTTGAGGTAGGAGGAGTGTTGTGAGTTCAAGGCCGGCTTAGGTTACAACGTGAGTGCAAGGCTGGCCTGAGCTACATAATGCGACCCTGCCTCAAAAATCTAGGGCTGGGAGTTTGGCTCAACAGCTTAAGCGCCTGTCTGGCAAGCGCGAGCTGTGAGTTCGATCCTTGGTGCCGCAAAAAAAAAAAAAAAAAGAAAAGAAAAGAAAAAGAAAGACACAATAACAAATGTTATTTATAATAGCATTTACAATAGAGACTCTAAGCCAGGCATAGTGGCACACTCCTGTAATCTCAGCACTTGGGAGCCTGGGCAGGTGGATCACTGCAGATTGCAGGCCAGCCTGGGCTGCAAAGGAAGTTCAAGGCCAGCCTAAACTATATAGTGAGACCTTGTCTCAAAAAAACAAAAAGTGATTAGTTTAAACATGGAATAATGGTCCCTTTTCGGGGAGAAAAGGGGCTTCAACTGGAACAAAATACATGGATTCATTTATAGAGTATATAACAAAGTTTCATTTTTTTTTTAACCTGAGTGGTAATTACAAACTGTGTATTGGGTATACTATGTATCCCAAAGTCCTCATATAATTTTGATGGGGCTGAGTTATTTGGTTTGTTCTTGGTTTGTTGTCTAGTGCTGGGATTGGTACACACCCAGGGGTAGAGCTGAGATACAGTGTAAGGGAAGGTGGGTCTTCCCCTTCCGCCCGCCCTCTCTTTCTTGCCAGTGCGCCTTGTGGCTTGCAGCCACCATGAACTGTAGCCCTACCACCCCATGCTGACTTGGAGCCAACTAATGGACTGAAACTCCCGAGAAACTGTAAGAATAAACCTTTCCTTCCCTAATTTTGGGTATCAGGTATTTTGTCTCGGCAACGAATAAAAAGTAACCAAGACAAACTGTCATTTGGAATAACTCATGAGTTTCATGTGTTTTGTGGTATGTTCTATATATTTATATTATGTTTATATTTTACTTCATAAACAGAGACTTTATGAGGCCAACTGAACTCACAATAATACAAAAAAATCACGTTTCTATATTCAACCACAAAGTTATAAAAGTAAATGTTTAAAAAGATGCTATTTACAAGGACATAAAAATAAAAAGTGCCTAGTAAATTTAACAAAATTTTACGAGATTCATGGGGAGGCAACTATAAAACTTTACTTTCGGTCATTAACAAGACCTAAATAAAAAAGATATTCATTTTCCCTTTGACTTTTGAGTTACTAAGAGCTTTAACTTCCAAAGGTATGGTGCTTTGTAAGACTGTTATTGTTACTGATATACAACAAATCATTAAAAATCAATTGGTTCATGCAGGGCCCAGGAGGAGAAATAAGAAGCCAATTCACCCTTCACATGAGCCGGCTGGCACGTGGACTGGGAGACAAACACCTCCTCCCATCTGCCACCAGCTGATTCGGAGGAACACAGGCTGAGTTGATAGCAACTGAGGTACAAAAACAACTTAATGCTTGTATTGTTTGACTTTGTAGGCCTAAAGCCTACATCTATTTAGAGGATAGCAAAATGCAATGTAGCAACTATGGGGGATTTCCTTCTGTCTTGTTTTTCCTTCTGTATTGTTCTCACTGTTTTATTTTGTTTCATTTTATTCTTTTGTTTTCTTCAATGTTAGGTTTTTTTGTTTGGTTGGTTTTTTTTGTTTTGTTTTTTTTTTTGGTACCAGGATCAAACTCACAACCTTAGCTTAGGCCACTGAGCTAAATCCCTGGCCCCATTTTTTGAGACAGGGTCTCACTATGCAGTTCAGGCTGGACTTGAATTCACCTTGTAGCCCAGGCTGCTCTCAAACTCGCAATGATCCTCCTGCCTCAGTATCCTGAGTGCTGGGATTAAAGGCGTGCGCCACCACGCCTGGTTCAATGTTTGGTTTTGATTGGTTTGATTCTGTTATTTTTGTTGATGCTGGCAAACTGATTCTAAGATATATGGTTGAGTTCCATAAAGAGGAAGAACAAGATGAGATAATTTACCCTGTGAGGTATCAAAACAACTTACAAATTTATAGTAGTTAAAATGGTGCACTATTGGTATGATAAAGACAAGTGAGTAGATAGAGCAGTGAAGAGAGCCCAGAGACTTAATATAAAATGACAAAAGATCATTGCACATAGAATTTTTGATAAATGATAGAGACAGCTAAAAGTCTATGAAGAAAAAACATTGAATCCCTCTGCTATTGTTTGGATCTGGAACGTTCTCCGAAGTCCTCTCTGTTAAAGGCTTGGTCCCCATCTTTGCACTGTTGGGAAGTGATGGAAACTAAGAGACACGGCTTAGTGAGAAGTGTTTAGGTCATGGAGGGCATACCCCCTGCAAGGGAAATAAGGGATTTTGGTCCCTTTCTCTTTCTCTCTTTCACTTCCTGGCCAAGAAAAGCAATTTTATATGACCACAAACATGCTCTATGATGTGTGGTAAACTATAAGAAAAAAAGGCTAGCTTGGGATATAACTCAGTGGCACAAGTGCCTGCTGGGCAAGCACAAGGTCCTGATTTTGACTCCCAGTACAAAAAAAAAAAAAAAAAAAAAAATTGCGGGGAATAACTAAAACTCTGGATAGCAATTATTCGGGAAGAAGGAAAACAGTTGTAAGAGGGAGGATCATTGAGGAATATTTCAGCAGTCATTCTCAATCGGGTGTGGTGGTGCACACCTGTAATCCCAGAACTCAAGAGGCTGAAGCTGGAGGATCACTTCAAACTTGCATTCGAGGTGAGTCTGAATTACATAGCAAGACCAGTCTCAAAAATTAATTAATTAATTAATAAAGTAAGCAAACAATGGGTCTGAAACTTTAGATCTCAGACTTTTTTTTTTTTTTTTTTTTTTTTTGGTACTGGGGATCAAACTCATGACCTAATGCTTGCCATGCAGGAGCTTACACCACTGAGCTAAATCTCGGGCCCAGTCCTCAGCCTCTTATTGAGGACCAAAAGAATTTTATTTTATAAGGGTCGTATTTGTTGATATTTACCATATTAGAAGATGATATGAATTTTTATTTTATTTATTTGTTTATTTAGTTAGTTAGTTAGGTTTTTTTGAGACAGACTGTCACTGTGTATTCCAGGCTGGCCTTGAATTTGCAGCAATCTTCCTTCCTCTGCCACCATGCCCAATTAAAACAGAAAAATTTTACAGGATTACTATGGAGAACATATAAAGAACTAAAAAAAAATCAGTCCTCCCAGACTTGAAGACCCAATCCAAAAATGGGCATCTGAGATGAATACACACTTCTCAAATGAAGAAATATGAACAGCAAATAAATATGTGAAAAAAAATGTTCAACATCACTGGTCATTTGAGAAATGCAAATTAAAACAACACTGAGATTCCATCTCACCCCAGAAAGAATGGCTAGTATCAAGAAATCAGCCAATAACAAATGCTGGAGGGGCTATGAAGATAAAGGAACCTTTCTCCACTGTTGTTGGGAATGCAGACTGGTACCGCCACTGTGGAAATCTGTATGGAGATTCCTCAAAAAACTGGGACTGGAGGTCTCATTCAACCCAGCTATTCCCTTTCTGGGTATCTCCCCAAAAGAACTGAAAACATCATACCACAGTGATATATGTGCACCCATGTTTATAGCACCACAATTTGGAAACAACCAGATCTTGGAAGCAACCTAAATGCCCATCGACTGAGGAATGGATAAAAAAAAAATGGTATTTTTATACAATGGAATACTATTCAGCCATGAAGAAGGATAAATGGGAGACTTTTATAGGTAAATGGATGCAACTTGAGGTCATACTCTTTAGTGAAATAATTAAGACACACGTGTAAACATTGTATTGTCTCATTAGTGTGAGAAGCTGAAAGAAACAACATGTATATGTATATATATATGTATATAAAAAAGAGTTGAGACAGTTATTCTACAGATTTCTCTGAGTTCACTGAAGAGAAAGACTTGTGCTGGTATTGTTTAGACAATTGAATGCAAATGTCTTGTGTTCTGGGTGAATGATTTGGGAATGACAATGTGCAATGCATGTACCACTGTTGCACCCGATAGACGTGTTTTGAAATTTTGTTTTAGTTTTTTTTCCTTCTCTTTTTTTCTTTTTCTCGATATAAAATGGATTTGGAACAAAATAAAAAAATAAAAACTTGTATTATCCGGCTGAGATACAGTTTACCAGTATAGTGCCTGCCTGGCAAGCGCAAGGTTGTAAGTTGGATTTACCACTACCAAAAAACAAAAACAAAAAAAACACTGTATTATCAAAAAAAAAAAAAAACTGAGAGGGCTGCTCTAACACTTTTGCAAATCTCCTTAGTGTGTGGCTAACAATAGGAGATAGGTAGATATCATATTTCCTTCTCCATTGGATCTATTATGATAAGTTTTTCAGTCTGAACTATTTGAAAAATTCTCCTATGTAATTGTATTTAAGGTTTTCAGGTAACTATGGATATTATTTAATTTTACACCATTTTTTAATGAGTAGTTGTTTCCTTAAAATTGTGTTGCAATGTAGATTCTGAAACCATATTGACAAATTTTTTCTATTTTGTTATATTAAAACCTACCTGGAACATTTTTTAAGTGCTAAGGATTGAACCCAGGGCCTTGTGCATGTTAAGCTTGCACTCTAATGCTGCAGTCTTGTGCTTTGATTGGATCTTTTACCTATGCATGGTTCTGTAATATTATACCTTGGTCATTTTGAAGACACTAGTTCATTTGCTAAGTTGTACAGACCTTTTAAATTTTGACACATTTCACTATACAACGTTTAAAAAAAATCACATTCATTAAGATTACTAACAAATCTCATCAGAAAAGTCTTTAAGTATTGTGAAACAGTCCAGCTCAGGTAGCAAATACAAGTTTTCCAAAATTTTAATTATGGCACCAAAGATCCAGGTTTTTCATAGGACATAAATACTGCCAAATTGTTTTCCTTGAATGTGTAGGCTTACTTTTTTCATATGTGTAAGTTGTGTTTCAAATATCAATTCTTTATTGTTTTAATATTGAAGTCTTGATAAATACAGTTCATCATGGTTTCCAATAAAAATGGATATCCTTTTTAAAATAAAAGAGGCTAGTTCATAGGGCCTGAGTGTATACTTTAGTGGTATAGCACATCCTTTGCCTGCATAAGACCTGACTTCAATTCCCATCATCAAATAAAATTTAAAGGGCTTTTTCAAACCAGGCATGTTGGTGCACACCTGTAATCCCAGCACTTCTGAGACAGGAGGATCTCTGTGAGTTCAAGGCCGACCTGGGCTACATAGTGAGTTCAAGACAAGCCTGAATTGCACAGTGAAACCCCATCTCAAATAAATAATAAATAAATAAATAAATGCTCTTTAAGCTTACACCTAAATAATAAAAATGCTTTTCTTCTAGACAACTGCAGTTTAGTGAGCAGCAGAAAAGCTTTATATTTGCTTCCCTTTTTGTCACACAGAATTTGCAAAAGATGTGCACTGAAGGGTAGAGATTTTTTTTCGTTTCGTTTCATTTCATTTCACTTCATTTTATTTTTGTCTTTTTTAAAAATTTTATTTTAAAGACAGTAAAATCCAACAAAACAAAACAGAACAAAGTCAATCAAAACAAAGCAATAGAATTGGTATAGAACTTCAAAGCAGGAAGTTAGGAAAACAATAGCTACTATAGTATATCTTGCTATCTTCACAATAGTTGTCCATTCCATCAGGTATAACAAAATCAAACCAAAAACAAAACAGAATAAAACCCATCAAAACAGAATATTGAATAAAGCAAAACAGTGAGAACAGTATTGGGCCTCGAAGACAATACAAACATTTAGTTGCTTTATGTACCTTAGTTGCTATCAACTTAGCCAGTCCTCTGAACCAGCAGGTTGCTTATGCAGGGAGCGGGCCAGATGGGTGTTGATTCTCAACCTGCGTGCCAGTAGCTCACAGGAGGTGCTGACTTTTCTCTTCCTGGAACCCAATGTGCTGCTTACGAGGAAGGCTGGCTAGTTGTCTTCTGGTTGGATCTTCCCTGACCCAGCATCTGAAGGGTAGAGATTTAACAAAACTATTAGTTTGTACTACCTCATCAAGAATATTCCTAAATGGCCGGGCATGGTGGCACACGCCTTTAATCCCAGCACTCAGGAGGCTGAGGTAGGAGGAGTGTTGTGAGTTTGAGGCTGCCTTGGGCTACAACTCAAGCACAAGGCCAGCCTGAGCTGTATAGTGTGACCCTGCCTCAAAAAACCAGGGCTGAGAGTTTGGCTCAGTGACTTAAGCGCCTGTCTGACAGGCGTGAGGTTGTGAGTTCAATCCCTGGTGCCACAAAAAAAAAAAAAAAAAAAAGAATATTCCTAAATGGCACTGTTATTTACTGTAGTGTGCTGCCATACAAGACACAATGACAATGGTGTATTTGGAGCCAGCACCTTTTGTGCCAATGTACCAATTGTTTTACCCACCACTGTAAATGTTAACACAGTAAAAAGACAAATAACATTATTAGTATTATGATGAAAACAGTTTTGATCTTATAGACTCACAAAAGTTCTCAGAGACCTTTGGATCTTCAGGGGCACATCAACCACGTTTTAAGAATGGTGACTGTGCTGGGCCTAGTGGCGCACACCTTTAATCCCAGCACTCAGGAGGCTGAGGTAAGAGGAGTGTTGTGAGTTCGAGGCCAGCTTGGGCTACAATGTGAGCACAAGGCTGGCCTGAGCTACATAGTGCGACCCTGCCTCAAACACTAGGGTTGGGAGTTTGGCTCAGTGGCTTAAGCACCTGTCTGGCAGGCGTGAGGTTGTGAGTTCGATCCCTGGTGCCACAAAAAAAAAAAAAAAAGAATGGTTACTGTATTGTTCAGCTTTCCCACTACTGAGAAAAACTACCCAACACCCACAATTTAAAGGAGAAGATGTTTGATTTGGCTCCTGGTTCCAAAGGCTTTAGTCCATGGCTGGCTGACTCCAAGGCAGGAACACTGTAGTAGAAGGGTACAATGAAGCAAAACTGCTCACTTCACAGTGCCTGGAAAGCAAAGTAGGGGAACAGGGCCAGAAAAGATGGGTCCATGGATATAGATCCCAAGGTCTTGCTTCTATGACTTACCCAGACATATGCGGAAATGTGCATCTACTAATTCCTAAATGGCTCCTGAGCCAATCAAGTTGACCAATTTAACTAAAACTTAATTGTCACATTTACCACTTGTCAACTTGAAATTTAAGTGCATCTCTTTGAACCATACTTAATTTCTAAATAAAGAAAATAATGAGTTCCACCTATCATGATATGACTACCCTGTGTACAACTGAAAATATACTACTTCCCTCCTGGAATCTCAATAGTTCCAGCATTGTTCAAAACTCCCAGCCCAAAGTCTTGTCTAGGATCTAGCAGGAACCACTGCAGTGAGCCTCCAATCTCCTGTGAGGTGTCATGGTGCATGAAGAGAGAGAAAAAGAAAAACCAAGAGGCAAAATGGCAGCACAGTGGGGATCCAGGATAACCAGTTGTTCATGAGGAACAAAAGGCCACAATGCTGGGAGCCCTTTAAGCTGGAAATTGACCTAGGGCATGACCCAGACATAACCATTCCAAGAACAAAGAGCACCTGGGGCAAGCCAGGTGAAGAAGCTGCTTCAGCCTAGAGAACACCTAGCCCCAAGACAATCTGAGCTGTGGGTTGCTAGGACAACAGGGTGTCATGTGACATTAGGTTACTAAAAGGTATAAATAAACTCTTCTGCAGTGAGTGGCCAGTACCTTTCCTCCCGTCAGGAGGATAAGGGCTCTGCCTGACCCCAGTTTTTTCTCTTCTTTATTTTTCTCATCCTCTCATGGTCCTTCACCCCAAGAACCTCAGGAGCCATGTGGGTCGTGGCATATGGCGCCAGAACACAGATGGGGTAAGAGATTGAGGGCGAGGGAACACTTCCCATGTAGGCACAACTAGGGGGAGAAGTGAATTGGTATAAGTCAATAGTTGTCACTGAAGTATATTGATATTGGCTTCATCAGGTGTAAAGAGTGGGGATTGAAACTCCCTTATTCTCTAGGGCCAGTTGTAAACCGGCCTGTGAGAAACCCGTTCCCCAGAAAAAAAAAAATTAAAGAGAGAGAGAGAGAAAGAAAAGTATATTGATTATTATGGGACATATTCGAAAAAAATCACAAATGTATAAGGAACTGTTTGTTGCATGCTTGATCCCAGTATTTACATTCCTTCTGTGGACCTGGATTAGACAGGGTCTTAATAAAAATCATAAACTTCTTGAGACAACCACAATGGAACTGGCTCCAGGTACTGTTTTAGAAACGAGTCCAGAGCAGGGAAAAGGTGATGGAATGACAGCCACCCCATAACCTTAATTAAGCCACAACTGGCAACTCCTGCCTTATTGGCTCAAACAAATTTTGCTGCGTCACAGGTTGGAACTTTCACCTCTCAGGCAGTAGAGCTGGTTTCTCCATCTCCCTTCCAACTGATGCTAAAAGAAGCCAGACAGGTGGGGAAGTACATAGAGGGTTTTCAACATATCTACTGTGTTACTAAACTTGGAATCCCCTGTAGTTTGAGATAAATTATAATCACTCAGGTCATCAATTCACTGCCTAAAGGAAAGAGAAAAAACAAAGCTACTTGTTTTTGTTGTGGGAGGAGGGGGCATTTTGCCAATAGTTGTGCTGCTGCACCTTTGGGGGCATCACAGTCACTCTCTGTCCCTTCACCAAAACCTTCAACTCTGTCCAAAGTGTGGACAACTGTATCATTGGGCCACTCAATGTAAATTTTAAACTGATGTGGAAGGCCTACCTGTTCCAGAAGAAAAACTTCCAGCAGGGCCTGCAATAGCCCTGCCAAAGAATAGGGGTGCTGCAGCTCAGACAACTTCCCTGAGATGGCACAGTCTTGCTTGGCCCGACAGGTTCCTAGTGGTCAGGGGATAATGTGGTCCTGATTTGTGGTTTGCTGATTTTCGTTTACAAAATACTCTCACAGAAGACAATTTCAAATAACCAATACAACAACTAACCTGTAAAACTTCTAAAAATTCAACATTTGGCTTTCACAAGATAATAATCGAATGACTCCAACATATCACTGTCTCACTATGGCTTTGTAGTAAGTCTTGATATCTGGTAGTGTAAACTCTCAAGCTCCGTTGTTTTTCAAAATTATTTACTTCAGGGGTACTTGTTTCAAATTCGTGATTAATGTAACTCTATGTTTATTTAGATCTTTTTGGTTTCTTAAGTCAATTTTGGTTTTCAATACACTGACACTACACAGCTTGCTAAATTTCTTGAGTTTGTTTCCAGAAGAAGGAATTGTTTGACTATTTTAAAGTCACTAAATCTGAAGCGGCGCAGAGAAAATAAGAGCGAGAGAGATAAGGAGGAGGCCTTTAATGTGGAGGGCATGGGAGAGCTGTAGGGGCAGGGCGGGGTGTGTAAAGCTCTCAAGAATGAAGGAGTGTAGTTACCTTTATCAACTTTGGCTGGGGGAGGAGTTTGGGGAGGTGGGCAAAATGACATATTGACAAGTGATTTGAGGGAGTATCTGCCTGTGTAAAGCAGGAGACAAAATGATTTACTGGGGTCTAGGGGTGAAGGCTTGGGGGGTTGTGGAATCTTGGGATTGGAGAGGGCTTGGTGCAGGCGCAAAAGGGAGCAGGAGGTTTATCTCTGGAATGAGAAGGAAAACTTGGAGTTTACTCTTGGAGAGCTAAATTGTTTCTCTGGGTCCAGTACCAAGTTGGGGGGGATGCTAAGCCCCAGGCTAGCAGAACCCATCAGGAATTGTAAATTTACATACTTCGGAGGAAATGAGAAAACAGTTTAGAACAAGATTAGGTAAAAAACCAACACAAATCTAGCTGGACCTCTACAGATTTTAAAGGTTATTTAACGGGGAGAAACTGCTGCTTTCTTCTCCTCTCACTACTTCTCAGGGACCCCCAAGCAGGGGAGGGAACCAAAGAGCTCCACTGAGCCTGGAGCTTGGCCCGGAGGAAAGAGATGAAGAAACAATGCTGCTTGTTTTCGCTGCAAGGGAAAATCAAGGTTATGGTTCAATCTACTCAAAACATGGTTCAAATCTCCCCAGATTCTTGTATTGCTTAACTGGTTATTCTTCCCTTGACAAAAATTGGAAAATCTGTAAATAAAGAAAGGGTATCTAAGGGGTTTGGGTCTTCTGATACTTATTGGGTTCAGCAGATTAAGCAGATCACCCTTAGATAAAATTGATAATTAAAGAAAAAAGCATTTAAAGGACTTTTAGACACAGCAACAAAAGCTTCAATTATTGCCCAGCAGCACTGACCTATGGCATGGCCTCTGGATGTGACAACTACAGATCTACAAATGTGAGCAATGTTTTTCAACCTTATAAAAGTACTAAATTGATTTAACCTGGAGGGATGCAAAGCGTATCTTTACTGCCACATGCAAATTGACTTCATTTTGGGTTACAAATTTATGATCAATTTAGACTAGTGGCCACCAAGGTGTGGAGGAGACTTCCTTCAATGGATCAGAGAAACATCCCAAAATTTGATTTCTAGCTATCAGAGTCTAAAACCATTTCAGAATTTTGCCTTTAAAAATACATATAAATGCTGTAAGGTACAGAGAACTTCCCCTGCGGCAGCCTGGCCTGGCTTGTGAGGCGGGACCTGCGTCAAGGAGTTGGGGTTTGCAGCTGTGCCTCCTGTGTGCTGAGGAGCGAACTCCCCTAGGGCCTGCCAAGCCTTTCAATGGCCTGCCCACCAGCAGCACTGCAGCACTCCACCCGGGCCGGGAAGGCGCGTATGGTTCAGGAGGAGTGGGACACGGCTCTGGTGCGCCCAAGCTAAACCTAGTTTTTCCCATTGCGTGCACATGCGCTTTATGCATCGAAAATTTACACCGCACAGTTGCTCTGATCCCCAACAACAGTGGGGCCTCCAGGCCAGAGCGGGAGCACAACCTCTGTGTCACGATGGCAAGACAGAGCCCAAGATGCCTAAATAGAAAATGCAGTTTTTTTCTCTATACCTTACCACAAAAATTCCTTATAATCTTCAGGTCTAAAAATAGTTAAACGTGCTCACAATTTAAATTTCAAAAAACGAAAGAGAGAGTTCAATTCATAATAGATTTCACTTGACAGTACAATTTTTAAATTCTAATAAAGACTGCAGCAGGAAGATAATCAATCAAATAAAGGCTAAAAAGAGTCCTTTAGAAAGATCTTCATATTGGACAATAAAATCACCCAGTGCAGCACTAATTTGGGGTTGACGGTATGCTTATGTTTTTCCAGGAAATACTAAATGGTCTATCTGGGTTCCAATGTGTGCTGTCCAGCTGTATCGTGGATCCAAACCCAGAGAAGGAGTTGATTTCACCTGTCAAGAAACAGATGTCCAGTCCTATGACAGTGATGCCTCAGAGACCACACCACAATCCATAGAAAAGGATGAAACTAGAGCCAACCTTAATTGACCCAGGATACCCAGGAGGTGGTAACCAAAAAATAAAACTAGAGGTCTAAATAGATGATAAGAGTATATGCTAAGTCCTATGATAAAAATATATGTTAATTATAGATAAGATTTTGTCCTTTCCAAATTCTTTTATAAGAGATCTCTGCTAATTGACCTACAATAAATCTGACTAGTCTATTTGTAATTACAAATTCTATAATTATAAAAAATTTAGTGTAATTCAATTTGTCTAAAAATATACTTGAGTGCACTCTGATTGTGTAAGATGTTTGTCAGTCTGCTTGTGTATCTGTTTGTCTGTTTACAAGCAATTGTTGGGAGTCAGCTGAGCTAGTGATCGTTCACATGTGTGGAGCCAAAAGCACAAGTGCCTGTACAGAAGTGCCCAAGTGGCACAGAGCGCCTAAGAAATGCCATGAGGGCATGGGGTGCTGGAGATGACAGGTGTTTCAACCCCAAGAATGCGGGGTGTAAGAAGCGAGCTAGTTCAGCAAACAGGCATGATACAAGTGTATAAATAGCCCTGGGAACTTAGAGAGTTCTTGTGGACACCAACAACAGTGCTTGTTTTTATGTCTTTGAATCTGTACAGATTGTCTGTCCATTTGTCCATTCTGTAAACAGCTGTTCCTTTTTATTTTAAGCTCAATAATTTTTCTCTTTTTTTACATTTTTGGATCATTTAATCAAAGTTTAGTTTAGGTAATAGACTTAAAAACATGTTCCCAGTTCGTCAAAATGATGCTAAAATTGGTTGTGTAAATGTAATGTACACTGTTGTTTATCATAACTTGAGAGTCTCTCATTGTTCAAAAATAATACGTTAAAAAAAATAATATGTTAAACTTTATGATTAGAGTTTTCTTAAGTCATCAAAAATTATTAAGATGAGTAAACAAAATCCCTTGGCAGAGAGGTTATTGGACAGGACTCCATTTGATGAATAAGAAAGCACCTGCCTGGTAACCTTTTAAACCAGTTCTTGTTCATTGATTTGAGGAACCAATGATCTTGATAGCTTTATGGGAGACACCCCAACTAAAGTTATGTAAAATATTATTGTAATATGTTCACATTTGTCACCATCAAAAATAATACAATGAGGTTTTTGATTTAAAAATGCCCATATAAAGGTTTCATATGGCTATGATAGATTGTTATTAACCTCATGGTATATTTATATATTCATGCCTCCAGATGTACAGGTTTTCAAAAATGTAAAAAAGATTGCTTATGGTGACAAACTTTTGTTTCAGATTCAGACCTCTGCCTTTAACAAAAACTTATGAAATGTCTATCTCACTAAAGGTCAACAAGTTAGATAAAAGCTTTATGTATTAGATAGGAATGATTGACCAAAAAGGGGGTATCTTATGTTAAAAAATGCATATTCAAGTGTATTTTAAAAATGTTGCTGGGCGTGGTGGCGCACGCCTTTAATCCCAGCACTCAGGAGGCTGAGGTAGGCGGAGCATTGTGAGTTCGAGGCCCGGCTTGGGCTACAACGTGAGTGCAAAATGGGCCTGAGCTACATAGTGCGACCCTGCCTCAAAAAACCAGGGCCAGGAGTTTGGCTCAGTGACTTAAGTGCCTGTCTGGCAGGCATGAGGTTGTGAGTTCAATCCCCGGTGCCGCAAAAAAAATAAGTAAATAAATAAATAAAAATAAAAATGTCATAATTGTCATGTTACAACATTAGGTATGGCTTTAGTTTCTAATTTTCTGTAAAAAATATGTAATTGTTAACATTCTACAGGTATTCAAATGTTAGAACATCTATGGTTTTAAAAAATAATGGTTCTATTTTATGTTCTAAGATTAATATTTAGATAAGATGATAATGCCTCTACTACACTGTACTGTTATCAATCTTCTGGATGTTCAACAACTGAGATTTAGAGACCAACAATTAGAGATAGATGGGCTAAGAGGACAGCCAATATTTTGGCCCTAGCCCTCCAGGGTGAATGAGGACCCAAGACATTAGAGAACCTCTGCTGTGACACCTGATACTCAGTGAGTCCCTGGTCTTCTGATCAAGGAGACTATGAGACCACAGAGGAAAGTGATCATCGGTGTGTGGTGTGCCTAAGGAGAGTCACCAGGAGAAAAAAATCTCCCAGGCTTTCCCAGAAAGCAACTTGGTCAAGAAATGACCATGACTCATCCAAAAGGCTGACACTGACAAGAACTTAAGAGGTGCTATGCATAGTTCCAAGGCATTTCCTGAGGAGACTTAACTGACCTTATTAAAGAACAAAAAGCTGATTGTTTTTAAAACAGGTCTCACCTTAACTTGGTCTTGAATATCCTGCAGAAAATGTACAACTACTAGAGGTATATAAAACAATGCTAAAGTAATATGTTATAAAAGAAACTCAAATCACTAACACCTTTTGACAATTGCCAGCTACACTGGTAGCTGACTACTGTTATAGATTAACAGACTGCACAGGGTTTCAATTGTGGAATGCAGTGACTTAAAAGCATTGGACTGCACTTAAAATAAAAAGATCTGCTACAGAGTCCTCCAACACAGCTCCTCCAACTTCAACTGACCACCCATCCTGTGCAACAACAAAACAAGAGCGATGGATATGTTCGGAGCCGTTTAAGCTGGAAATTGAGCTAGGGCATGACCCAGACATAACCATTCCAAGAACAAAGAGCACCTGGGGCAAGCCAGGTGAAGAAGCTGCTTCAGCCTAGAGAACACCTAGGCCCAAGACATTCTGAGCAGTGGGTTGCTAGGACAACAGTGTGTCATGTGACATTAGGTTGCTAAAAGGTATAAATAAACTCTGCAGTGAGTGGCCAGTACCTTTCCTCCCGTCAGGAGGATAAGGGCTCTACCTGACCCCAGCTTTGTCTCTTTATTTTTCTCATCCTCTCATGATCCTTCACCCCAAGAACCTCAGGAGCCGTGTGGGTATGGCACCACAAGGCAGCCAGAACCTCAGCATTTATTGGTTGAGCAGGGGATTTGAGGACGGGATTATTGGATGACTCAGAGGGGCAGTAGTTGTCTTATGCCGAGAAGGATCTTACCTGGGAGCATCTTTAGTTTTAGTAGTCTTAGTCTCAGTAGGTGGGAGAGGATGTCTCAATCCTAATGAGGTAATGGGAAATCTCAAAAGGGTGATACCAATAGTCCCAAACCTCCATTTATCCCTTAAAGAAGTATGTAAAACTAGCCATTGTGAATTTGTGATCCCCAACGAAGACCCAAGGTAAACTCTTACCTGTAAACCCCTGAAAACTCATAAACCAAGTTATATATTCCCAGTATACAATGGTGTGCAAACATCCCCATTCTGAAAGGGATGTAAATCAATAGAGAAAAGACTGACCAAAGCAAGACCAAAACCCAACAGAGAAATACTGAGTCCTGTAACACCATGTCTGGCACCCAGGGCACGTGGTGGTGAGATAGGAGTTTCAGAAGGCTTGAACTGTCCCACCCCATGACCTTGACAGCTGCAACCTACACAGCCTCTTTCTTGAGTTGGCTCCATTTACCTCCTGAGGCTTTCTTTATCAGATGTTCTGTGTTCCTAGTATCTCCTACACCTTCAGGTTTCCACTACACCTTCACTTTAATTCCCATAGCTTCATTCACCCTCTCTCAAGGCCACATTGCTTACTTTCCCAGGCTTTCTTTTGAAAACTGAATGAAAGCTTCCACAACCCTAAACTTGCACATTCCATAGCTGAAAAAGCAGTATCACCTAGATGATGCCAAAGTCTGCCACCAGGTTGAATGGTGGCTGGGCACCCGTGGATCATATCTACAGCAGCATTTGAATGCTTTCATGTATGAGCATGATAGAATTGAAAGGGAAATTAAAATGTTAAATAAAAGCCTGCCAAGAGAGCCTTCCCAGGGTACCCATCAAGACCAGGTGGATGTGTCTATTTTTGGCAAGCCTGATAACAGAACATTCCTTCCTTTGTGTAAGCTTGTCTAACAGATGGCCTTGAAATGTAACTTGAAGTGCTCCTTTGTGTAACCCATGCCTGTTTAACTGATGACTTTGCAACATAACTTGAGATGTCTTTCTTAGCAACCCAAGGTGTCATCCAACCCTCCAGTCATAATGCACTGAATCTCCTTTTGTACTTGCTCTCCCCATTAAAACCCCGGAACCTTGCAGAGCAGTCAAGCCCACTGGTGTAATAAACTGCCTCCTAAACCTCTTCAGTGCTGTCTCTTCACATGTTCGGTCCATTTTCCATAACAGAATGATCCTAGATAGTCAGTTCCTTGTACCCTCTAGGGATACAAGGGCTCTCTTCTTAAATGTAAGATTTACAATTTTGCACCCCTGAGCCTGCAGTGGGTAGAGCCTTACTAATTTCTGAGATGCCTTCATGGCATCTTTCTTTTTGCATCAGTTCAAAGTATTTGGTTTCTTTTTCATGGCACTAATGTCTTCGGCAACCTAACATCCTTTGTCCTGGAATTTACATGTGGTTCTTTTTGAACAAAATTTAACTCAAATATTTTTGCTCCTGGTTTTCACTGTATATCTGGCTGAAAGCATCTAGCAATACCAGTGCCACAGCCAGGACATTGGACTGCCTTGAAATTCCCTTTGCCAGATCCATTAGTCTGCCACTTTTAAATTTAGCCTCAAGCAAAGTCTCAGTTTTTGCCATCTTGTAATTGCACTAGTCCAATTCCCAACTGAGATCTCATTTTTAAGTGAAATATGAGACTGACCTTTACTGTCCACATTTCTACCTGTCTTCTGCTCTTCTGAGCTCTAACCAGAATTGTCCAACAGGTTCTGCTTATAGAACTTTAGGTTTTCTCTAATCTATTTCCCTAAACTTTCCCAGAAACCAGTTCCAATCAGTTCTTTTTTCTTTTTTTAAAATTGGGATTCAAGCCGGGCGTGGTGGCGCACGCCTTTAATCCCAGCACTCGGGAGGCTGAGGTAGGAGGAGTGTTGTGAGTTCGAGGCCCACTTGGGCTACAATGCTAGCGCAAGGCTGGCTTGAGCTATATAGTGCAACCCTGCCTCAAAAAACTAGGGCTGGGAGTTTGGGTCAGTGGCGTAAGCATCTGTCTGGCAGGCGTGAGGCTGTGAGTTTGATCCCCGGTGCTGCAAAAATAAATAAATAATAAAATAAAATAAAATAAAATTGGGATTTGAACTCATGACCTTGCACTTGTCAAGTGGGTGCTGCGCCACTGAACTATATATCCTAAACCTCCAATTGGTTCTCTGGTGCCAATTTTCTGTATTTGTCAGCTTTCTCATCACTGGTATGAACTGCCTGACACCCATAATTTAAAGGAAGAAAGGCTTAATTTGATAAATGTTTTTAGAGGATTTAGTACCTGGTCTGTTGACTCCAAGGCAGAAACATCATGGTGGAAAGGTGTGGGAGAGTGGCACAGTTTGTAACATATCTTGGAAACAACCCAGGTGTCCATCAACTGATGAATGGACAAGGACGTGGGGGTTTTTTTGTTTGTTTGTTTTTGTTTTTTGTACAAGGGAGAGTGCTACTTGTCCATAAAGAAAGATAACCTTGAGACAGTTCTAGATAAATGGATTCACCTTGAGAACATACTTTTTTTTTTTTTAACATACTCAAGTAAAATACAGCAGACACACATGTGTAAATACCATATTGTTTCTCTGGAGTGAGAAACCAAAAGTGTATAATGTAATAGATACTGCAAAATAGGAAGAAAATGTTCAAATGAGAGGGGGAACTAGGAAGGTGGGAGGGGGGAAGGAAGGAAGGGAAAAGAAAAAATTAAGAAAAGAAGGAAATAATCGAAACTAATATTTTATAAATATGGAGGGAAAGAGGAGATGTGCATGTATCACTGTGATATGATTGCAAGGGCCTTAAACTAGAGCCCTGGGTTCAATTCTCAGTATTAAAAAATGCCTACATGGAGAGAGAAAGAAAGAACAAATCAATATTCAACTAAGGTTAAATATCACCATCACTGAATGAAATGCTGATGCGAGAATTAGTATAAGATTTTATTATAATTTTTGTTACAATTCTACTATGAAAATAAATTTAATCCACTTTTTTTTTTTTTTTGAGACAGGGACTCACTAAGTCTCTAAGTTACCCAAACTGGGCTTGAATTTACAATCCTCCTGCCTCAGCCTCTCAGAGTGCTAGTATTATAAGCATGTGCCACCATACCCAGTTAATTGTCATTTTTTAGAAGTGTGCTAGTAATGTGCTGAAACAATTTCTCAGCTTCATCACTAAGTTACTAGGTTGAAGCTCATTTTAAACATAAGTAGAATGACTTCTTAGATTTTTATTTTGAGCCAGGTGTGATGTCCCACACCTGTAATCTCAGCACTCAGGAGGCTGAAGTAGGAGGATCACTGCAAGTTTGAGTCCAGCCTGGGCTATTCTAGTGAGTTGAAGGTTAGCCTGAACTACATAGCAAGACTCTGTCTCAAAGAAAAAAAAAAGCCAAAGATAATGATAATAATTGCTGTAGAATTCAGTACCAGACCAAATGGAGACACACCAGAGGAACTTTGGAGGACAGCTTTTATTACACGAGTGGGCTGATGGAAATTGAGTTTCAAATCATCAGTCCCCCGACTTGAAGTTAACAATCACTTATATAGATTTCCAAGAGGAAGTACAAAAGGCAAATAACACATTATCCTACAGTTGGTTACATGTCTTCATCATTACTTGCTAGGCAGAATTTGCTACTACAAAAAGCAAACTAAATGAGGTTACTATTGTATAACATAGAGGAAGAATCCATCATTGTCTGAGACTGGGAGAGGAGTCCTTGAAGTGATAACTCTCTGGGACTTGAAAGCAAGTGAAACATTTCTTCCTGGCTGAGCTACACTTATCTTGCAACTGGCACCTGGAGTGTCAAGGCTCGTTAAGTCTGTAGCTTTCTAACCATGAGAACAGGTTGTATCTCCCAGGCTCGTCCTTTAACAGTGTAAGAAATATGCTTAGTATTAGAAATACAAGTTTTAAAATTTTCTGTACATTAAAATAGCTTCTACAGCCAGATGTGGTGGCACACACCTTTAATCCCAGCACTCGGGAGGCTGAGGTAGGAGGAGAGATGTGAGTTAGAGGCCGGCTTGCGCTACAACGCCAGCGCAAGGCCGGCCTGAGCTACATAGTGTGACCCTGCCTCAAAAAACTAGGGCTGGGAGTTTGGTTCAGTGGCTTAAGTGCCTGTCTGGCAGGCGTGAGGTTATGAGTTTGATCCCCGGTGCAGCAAAAAAAAAATAGCTTCTACATATAGTAATCATAAGTTTTTATTTTGAAATAACTTCAACTTAGTCACTTGAAGAATATGTTGTTTTGTATCCAGCTTCACCATTTTTTAGCATTTTTCACTTTGTTATCCTTTCCTTTCAAATAATTTTTAAAAATGTTAATGGTTACTAAATTAATAAAATGTATTTTATATACTGCATGCATGCATATGTTTTACATATATCATATACACATAATATAATTTACCTTTCTAAACAGCTTGAGAGATTACATACATCATGCTACTTTAGTGCTCAAAATTTTGGGATGTATCTTATAAGGATAAGAAAAATTTCTTTCTTTATTTTTTTGCAGTACCGCAGATCAAACTGACAACATTGCGCCTCCCAGGCAGGCACTTAAGTCACTGAGCCAAACTCTTGGCCCTATTTTCTTGAGGCAGGGTCGCACTATGTAGCCCAAACTGGCCTGAAACTCACAACACTCCTCCCACCTCAGCCTCCCGAGTGCTGGGATTAAAGGGTGTGCCACCATGCCCGGCTAGATAAGGAAGATTTCTAAAATAACCATCTATCAGCTTCAAGAAACCTATGTTTACCATTTATCTTTGTTTTCTTTTGTTTTTTGTTCCCTTGGCATGGGATCTCATGTCACCCATGTTGTTTCAAACTCACTATACTGGCTCAGCCTTCCCAGTGCTGAGATTACAGCCACGCCCCACCACACTTGGCCCATCTTCCTTTTAACAAAGATAAAACCTTATGTGACATCCGTGTTTCAGTTTTGGCAGTTGTCTACAAAATGTCCATTCTAGCTCTTTTTCCCTCCTTGAGGGCAGGTTCCAAATCAGGATCACGAATTGCGTTAGCTGTCATGTCTCTTAACACTCTTTAGTCTGGAACAGTTTATCAGTCTTTCTTTGAAAAATACCTGACATTGGGAGGCAGCATCAGGGGTGGGAGGGGGTGGAAGAGGAGGGGGAGTTGGCGAGGGTGAAGGTGGGGAATGACTGATTTATTTTTCAAAGACGGTTATCATACAGGTATGTATTATACCCCTCATTTGGGTTTGTCAGTTTCTTCATATTTAGAATAAAGTCAAATAGTGCTCACTTCGGCAGTACATATCCTAGAATGGAGTGAAATGACCTCAGAGCACTGCATAGGTGACACTACATCCTTCTCAGGTAGTGTATCTAGAGGTACCACATTCTTCTGCCCCTCATCAGTGACACTAATTTTGACCTCCTAGTCAAGGTGCAGTCTGTTTTACATTTTATTTTTGTCCTAAATTATCTTGGTGCTTAAACTGTCCCAGATTCTGCCAGCGCAAGGTCCTTCAAGCTGACTCTCGTGTGTGTCCTTTGACAAACTCCTATCATTGTTAAGCATGTCATTGCTCTGATGTTCCAGGTTCATCTTTTAACTCTCCCTGCTCAATCCTGGTATGAGATCTGCAATGAGTCAAAGGAGTCCTGTTCCTTTTAGTGAGGGAGGTATTGGAAAATTCTGACATCTGTTGCTCATCATTATTGGGGTGACTTTACTTCTTCTTTTTTTTTTTTTTTTTTTTTTTTTTTTTTTTTTTTTTGTTTGTACCAGGAGTTGAACTTAGGATCTTGCAGTTGCCAAGCACACACTGTACTACTGAGCTATGTCCCCAGTCATGATTTTACTTCTAGGCTGGCTCATATAGATAGTTTTGCCATTTCAGAGCCTAGCTATTGGCAATGTTGATACAAGTTATTGACATTAGGGCTGGGGATTTAGCTCAGTGGCCTAAGGGCCTGCCTGACAGGCACGAGGTTGTGAGTTCAATCTTCGGTACCAAAATAAAAAAAGAAAAAGAAAGAAAAAGAAAAACCCAAGTTATTGACATGGCCTTCCTGCCTAAATGTATTGAATTAAGCAATTAGTTAAAGATTTGGTCATTGGTAATAACAGAGGATTAAAAATGGTCACAAATTCTTTGCAGCCAGACTGATTATGAGGTAAGAGATTAACCACTCCTTGGATCTGAGTTAGCCTGATGACTTGTGTTTCTTTGCTTACTTGTTTGTTTTTCCAGTACTGGAGTTTGAACCCAGGGCCTTCATACTGAGCTACATCCTCAGCCTGCCCCCACCGTGTGGTTTTTTCTGCGGGCAGGCGGGGGACTGTTACTGTTTTGCAACAGGATTTCCTTAAGTACTTCAGACTAGCCATGAACTCACTATGGAGCCCAGGATGGCCTCTGTGTTAGTTACTTTTCGCTCGTTGCGGAGACGAAATACCCGACACCCAAAATTAGGGAAGGAAAGGTTTATTCTTACAGTTTCTCGGGAGTTTCAGTCCATACTTAAGTTGGCTCCAAGATAGCGTGGCATGGCGGGCCTGCTGTTCATGGCGGCTGCAAGCTGCAAGCCACAAGCCGCGCTGGCGGGCGAGAGAGAGAGAGAGAGAGAGAGAGAGAGAGAGAGAGCGAGAGCGAGGTGGAAGGGGAAGACCCACCTTCCCTTACGCTGTATGTCAGCTCCACCCCTGGGCGGGCACAGCGCTTACATTATCAATCAACAAACCAATAACTCAGCCCCATCAAAATTATATGAGGACTTGGGGGTACACTGCATTATCACCCAATATAGCCTCTAACTCAGGGATCCCTCTGCCTCAGCCTCCTGAGTGCTGGGATTAGAGGTGTGCACCACTACTCCTGGCTAGCCAAGGCTGGCCTCTAAGAATAAAATACCACATGAAAAGAGTTCAGCCTATAGTCAGTACCATCTTCCTGTCATGTGAGGAAGGCAATTTATGTTATCTATCCCCAACTGGACTGCTAGATGGCTACAACTACATGAGGGTTCCAAGGTAACTATCAGAAGAACTGAAACTTTATATACTGCATGAAGATCTCTAGATGTCTTAGAAATAGTTTCAAAAGCAGATTACAATTTTTCTCACTTTTTTTCCCCAGTCTATATAAAACAGGCTGGCTCAGTAGTTGAAATCTCTTACCTTAGTCTCCCCTGTGCCACCACATCTGCCTCACATATTTTTTAAACTTTGCAGTGCCACACTGTGACAGTTAACCTTGATAGTTAATTTGACTGGCTTGAGAGACACTGAAGCTGGCTGCGCCTTGGTGGGTCAAACTGCCTGCCCCTTTCTTGGGCTCTTCCCTCCTGTCTGCTTCCTAGATACCATGAGTTGAACAGCTTTCCCCCATACCTCCTTCCACTCTGACATTTTTGCCTTGGAGCCCACCAACCAGGAGCTGAAACTTGACACTGAGATGAAATAAACCTTTTCTCCTTTAAACTGTGTACATTAGGTATGTTATCCTAGCAGCAGAAAGGAAATACATATAATTATGCTTTATAATTTGTGCTGTATATTTATGATCTGTATACTAAAAAGCATACAGGTTATGCAGAAATATACATAAGTATAAAATTTGGTGTGTTTTTACATACTAAACACATCCAATCAGCAAAGTAGATTACAAATATTTCATCATGATTTGTCATTTCTCACATTTTGTTTATGGTAATTTCTTCACTCAATCACTTTTTTTTTTTTTTTCTCGTACTGGAAATCAAACTCAGGACCTTGTGCTTTCCAGGCAGGTGCTGTATCACTGAGCTAAATACTCAAGTACTTTTTGTTTGTGTGTTTTTTATGTGGAAGTAGGGGTTGAACTTCATGGCACTCTACCACTGAACCACATCCCAGCACTTGCTATTTTTTACTTTGAGACAGGTTCTTGCTAACTTGACCAGGCTAACCTTAAATTTGTAATAATCCTCCTATCTCGGCCTCTTAGGTACTTGGAATTACAGGATGCACCATCATCCCTGGCTGCTTTTGTTTTATTTTATGGTAATAGGGATGAAACCTATGGCCTCATGCATGACTGGCCAACCTTCATATCCCCAGCCCCCCTCAAGCACTTTCATATAGGAAAACTTATTGCTATTTCTCTTTATAATTTGCTTGGAAATCTCTTCTTCACTCCAAGACTGTACATAAAATAAAACAAAACCAAAACTCCTTGAATTTTTTTTACTACTTTATGATTTCATTTTTAACACTAAAACATTTTGGGGCCAATGATACAGCTCAGTGGCACAGTGCCTGCCTGGCAAGGACAAGGTCCTGAGTTTGATTTCCAGTACAAAAAAAAAGAAAAGAAAAAAGAAAAAAAAAACCTAAAAGATTTTGTAAGTTTAGAATTTATTTTTAGGCTAGGAGGGTGGAATTTCCCTTTCTCTCCGGCTGAATAGTCATTTATTTATACACGATTCTTTTAATAATCATTCCTGTCCTCCATACATGTATTTTCATATTTTACTTTTTTTTTCCTCATTAAACCTTGATATGCGTTCTATGAGAGCAGGAAACCACAGGACTTTATTCTGGGCAGGCTAACTATCCATGGCTTAAGACTTAAAGCAGAGCTACTGCCAGCATGACCACACTTTGGGTCCCCCCGCACTACGTCCAGAAACAACTAGGGGCAGTTATGGGAAGTAAAGAGGCC
Source organism: Dasyprocta punctata (assembly GCA_004363535.1). Classification (NCBI taxonomy): domain Eukaryota; kingdom Metazoa; phylum Chordata; class Mammalia; order Rodentia; family Dasyproctidae; genus Dasyprocta; species Dasyprocta punctata. Next base: position 102,512 of record RJWM01001725.1, on the reverse strand, counting down.
CTAGAATTTCTGCGTACTAATCTCTTGAGATTTGTTGCGTAATTTGGAGCGGCGGACGTGTCCGGGAGTTGGGGCTGAGTATCTGTCTTTATTAGGCAGGCCATGTTTACTTCCAGAGTTTATTTCCAAATGTCACCGAAAGGACCCACGCTTTCCTCTACAGCCATACCCGGAATGCGGTTGTAGCGCGCCCAGCCCCGTCTCCTCCTAACTCCCTGCTGCCCAAACCTTACCTTGAGCAAATAGGAAACAACAACTGGGATGGAAGCCGACCATTGAGACGCCAAGGTGTGGGGGCGAAGGGTGTGGGGCTCAGAGGGAGGAACTTCCCGCGTCGGCTCCGCGCCCGGGCAATTTCCCCGGCGCCCACCAGAAGGCGCCGCGCCTCTCGCCGTGCCAGATCCTCGGCCGCAACGAGCCCGGGAGCTGAACAGCTCGGTTGTGCGGTGTGAAAGCCGGGCGGCGGCCTGAGCCCTTCGGACCTCCAACTGAGACTCGGTGCCAGGGATCCCCGGATTTGTTCCCGGGGCGAGAGTGCAGCGGATTCTCCACCCCTTGTTCGCCAAGGCAGGAAGCGTCCAGAGCGACCCCCGCGCCTCAGTCCACAAAGCCCGGGGAGAGCGAAGGCAGGAGGGGCGGGCGCTTTCCGAAGACAGGAGGACCCCCGCGTTCTCCGGCTCACGTCCTGCTCCCGCATCCGGCAGCCTTCGGCCCCATGAGGACCTCCGGGCCGGGGCTGAGAGCCCGGCACAGCCCGGCCTTAGAGCGTTAGACAGGTCAGTGCCCGGGCGGAGCTGGGGGCCGAGGCCGGGGGTGGGCAGGCGCGCTCACTGGCCCATCCAGTCCCCAGCGCAGCTCCCCGAGGCCACCCAAGGGGTCACCTCCACCGGGACACCCCCCAGCGCGGACGTGATTCTGCATTTTTCCTGACAGGCAAGGTGTGGAGCCGCCCCTCTGCAGCCCACCTCCGCCCAGGTGATGCTCTGACCGGAGCGGGCGAGGGCGGGGGGCTGTGGGCCCCGGCGGGCGGCGGGCTTAGGGACCTCGGCTGCGCTAAAGCGGCACTTTTGTCTTTTTGCACCGCCCAAACCACAGCCACCGAATGTCTCTCGCATCGAGATGCCAGGCCTCGGTTGGGAGAGGAAACCGAGATGCGGGAGAGGGCGACAAGAAAGGAGGCCGGGAGACTCTGAGCCCGGGACTATGAGAGGGGGAATACCGCGGGCTCTCGGGGCAAATCCTAGTGGAGTGGAGAACGCCTTTGGGAGCCAGGAAGGCACCGAGGTCGCTGGGGTCAAAAGCAAAAGCTCTCACCTTTCTTCCCACCCTCTCCTACCCCCCGCTCCTATCCCCAACCAGGATGCGGCTGGGCCGCCGGGCCCTCTGCGCGCTGGTCCTGCTGCTCGCCTGCGCCTTGCTGGGGCTCCTGTACGCGAGCACGCGAGACGCACCGGGCCTCCGGACCCCTTCTGCGCTGTGGACACCCCCGCAGGTCGCCCCCAGACCGGAGATTCCAGACCTTGCCCCTGAGCCCCGTTACGCGCACATCCCGGTCAAGATCAAAGAGCAAGTGGTGGGGTGAGTGCCCATCGCAGTGCCTGCGAATGCAAGAGGTTCCCTGGGGATTTTTTGTTTCCAGAGCTCAGATGCCTCCCTTCTCCTGACTGGTTGTGTGGAGTGAAGTGGGTAGAGCGCCGAAGCCTGGGGAAAAGCAGCTCTTGTCGTGGACTTGAGGATGGGAGTATATGCAGACAGGGGAGGGTGTAGAAAGATTCCTAGTATCAGAGGAGTTCAGAAGGGTTCCCGAATGGGGGTAGGTAGCTTCTGAAATCCTAGTCCTACTCGACACCTCTGTAAAATCCAGACTTCAGGAATGGCTTATCTCATCTGTAGTCCTTCCTGGGGACTATCTGAAAACCGTTGTTTAAGAGGACAGATAATGGCTGGGCAGCGCTGAGGAGCCAAGGCATGGGATGCTGTGTATATTATGGGATGAATGTAGCAGGGCTCTGAAAACCCCTCTTTTGCCTTCAGGCTGCTGGCTCAGAACAACTGCAGTTGTGAGTCCACTGGGGGGAGCTTCCCCCTTCCCTTCCAGAGACAAGTCCGAGCCATTGATCTCACCAAGGCCTTTGACCCTGAAGAGCTGAAGGCTGCCTCTGCTGCCAGGGAACAGGAGTTCCAGACCTTCCTTTCAAGGTACCAGCTGGGGAGGAAGGCATTCCTCCGTAGGGAAGGGCAGTGGAGGCCTGCGGTGACTGTGGCAAGAGGGATATCCCCTCTCCCCCTGACTCCTCTGTCCTCTCCGCTCTGCCCCCAGGAGCCAGTCCCCTGCTGACCAGCTGCTTGTAGCCCCTGCCAACTCTCCCCTACAGTACCCCCTGCAGGGTGTGGAGGTTCAGCCCCTGAGGAGCATCTTGGTGCCAGGTGGGGACAAGTGTCCTAGAGGATGGCCTAGGTAACCATAGGGGTGGCAGTGCTTGAGTTGGGATGGGAGGTGGGGGTGAAGGAAGTTTGGAGTGAGAAGTGAGGACTTCTGTCTGAAGGAAGGAATTGCAACAGACTGTAATGGGGGAGGGGGCCCTCTATTCTTTGCTTATTGGTCAAAGATTAAGTGGCTAGGTAGAATGGGTCTTAGAACAGCTCCTGCTTTGAGAGGAGGGGGCCTGCTGGGGCCTCCAAAGAGATGGGTGAAAGTTTAGGGTTGTATGTGATGAAAGAGAAAATTAAGGAATAGTTCAGGACTATTTATAATTTTGATCTCTGTTATCCTTCCTGCCAGGACTGAGCCTACAGGCAGCATCTGCTCAGGAGGTATACCAGGTGAGAGAAAACAGGAGAGCAAGGAGGCCGGGTGGGCATCAAGAATGCTGGGGAGGGGAATGAGGCCTCCAAGTGGGGTGGAGGAATCAGGGAGGCAAGGGGTGGGTCTAATGCCTAGCCTTGCACTCTCCAATCTCTTCTGCCAGGTGAACCTGACTGCCTCCCTAGGCACCTGGGATGTGGCAGGGGAAGTCATTGGAGTGACTCTCACTGGAGAAGGGCAGCCAGATCTCACCCTTGCCAGCCCAGAGCTGGACCAACTCAACCGGCAGCTGCAACTGGTCACTTACAGCAGCAGAAGTTACCAGGCCAACACAGCAGACACAGGTGCTAGGCCTGGGTGGAGGTAGGGGGAGGCTAGATGGACAGACAGGATCCAGAAAGGCTTCAGTGAGCAAATGGCAGAGGGCATGGGAGACACTTGGGCAATGGCTGGAGCTGCCCAGCCACACAATGGGCATTTCAACTGGGCCAGCAGGACTGGGATAGAGAGAAGGAGCCTTTGTTCATCTGGGGCAAGAGCAGGCCAGAGGGAAACCCGAGCCTTGGGTGTGTCCCCACTTCTGGCCAACCATGGGGCCCCAGGAAGTGACTGGCTCCTGTAACCAGAAAAGTCAGTCTCTATTCCCAACCCATCACTTACTAGAGAACAAAGGCCCTTACCTTACATAACTCCCATTTTTCCTGTAGCAAAAGGGGCAAACAGCCCTTTTGCCTTTGTCCAAAGCTTATTTGTTACTCTGTTGCTCCCACCAAAGGGCCTTTGCACTTGCTGTTCCCTGTGCTGGAATGTTCTTTCCCAAGATTTTTGCATGTTTGGCTTCTTGTCATTTAGATCTGAGCTCAAATGTCTTCACTTCATCATTATTGTGTATCACTTGTCTTCTATTCAATACTCACGAGTATCTGAATTTTCTTATTTACTTAATCCTGGAAGAGGACTGAGTAAGTTCTTAGGAACTTTGCTCTTGTATAAATGTGGGCAAGTTACTTTTCTGTGCCTCCACTGCTTTCTCTGTACAGTAATAGGAATCTACTTAATGAGGCTACCATGAAAATCAAATGAATTCATATAGTTAAGGTAATCTTTTAAAAAGTGTCTGGAATGCAGTAAATACTCAGTAAAGGTTAGCTTTTAATTAATAACTTCTTGTTTTCTCTTCTGTTAGAATGTAAGGTGCATGGAACTCCAAACCTTGTGGTATTTTTTGTTAGTTTGTTGTTTTGGGGTTGTTTGTTTGTTTGAGACAGTGTCTTACTGTGTAGTATAGATAAGTAGCATATCTATGTATGTGGTCTTGAAATTTCTATGTACCCCAAGCTGGCTTTGAACTTGGAATCTTTGTGCCTCAACCTCCTGAGTATTGTATTACAGATGTACACCACCACACTCAAGGAAATTTATGTTCTTGTTCACTGAGGTCTAGAAAGGCATGCCACAGACTAGGTACTAAAATACTGATCCACTGTCATGAGCACCTTACATCAGAGCAAGGAATAGATTAGGCAGAGACTGTCTTTTGAAAGCACAGTTTATTTACACATCCATTTGCAGAATAAACCCTGACTTTATAGATAGATATAAAGTTTTGATCCTGGCTACTTATAGAAATATGAGACTAAATTGAGCCTGAGTCACTCACTGAATAAGAAATTCAGGTCCAGTCTGAGGCAAGCTGGGAGAGCCCATCCCTTGGGGGTCCTGAGTGAAGCTCAGCCTTTGGTTGAAGGTGATTGTGTCTGATTAGCAGCTCTTTTATTTTGTTTGTTTGTTTTTAATATGTGGATTTTCTGGTAAATTGTTAGCCGTCTTACTTGTTGCTCTAGCTATAGTAGTTGGGCTTCTCTTTTGGGGTGTAAACAATCATCTTTGGGGGGGGCTTTGCTCTCTTACGAGTTTTTAAAAACTCTTCACCTCAGCTGCCAGCATGCTGTGATGTCATTGCGTATTTGACATGACTGACACCATGTTCCTTACCTGTTAGGACAAAAAGGAAAAGAAGAAAGGGTACGAGCTAAACAGGAGAGGTTTATTTCAGAACAAACCTGAGAGGGAGAATTCTGCCACTAGAGACAGACCAGCTCTTCTCATTACAGCCCATAAAAGTCTTAAAAGGGTCCTGAACATAACAAAGGGGAGCTACCCTGGCATGGTGGCACAGGCCTGTAATCCAAGCCCTGGGGACGCTGAGGCAAGAGGATTGCTGTAAGTTCGATGCCAGCCTGGGCTACAAAGTGAGTTCAAGGCCAGCTTAAACTGCATAACCAAACCCTATTTTTAAAAGACAAAGAAAAAAAAAAAAAGACAAAGGGCGGCAAGGGATTGTTATGGAAGGAAAAAGTCACAATGGGACTTTGGGGGGGTGGTGAGGGGAGTTCAGTCCAAGGAGTGAGAACATACAAGGAGTTGTGTGTTGTTTGTCAAGTGCAGTGATTGAGAATTACAGGCTGTTGCTGTGCTTACCGGACCTTATGGACCCATCTGCAGCAGGCAAAAGCATGGAGGGGGGAGGGGTTTAAAGTGGTCTCTGCTTAGATTAGGATGGCAGTGGTCGGATTCCTTTACTTCCATCCATTTTGAAAGGAGAATGTTGTCCTAACCATAAGGGTCCAATTCCATGGCCTTTCTTCCCAGTCCGGTTCACCACGGAGGGACACCAGGCTGCCTTCACCATCCGCATAAGACATCCTCCCAATCCCAGGCTGTACCCGCTTGGGTCTCAACCCCAGGGAGGTGAGGCTGGTGGGGGTTGGGGGGGATAGGGAGGTGACAGATCCAACCCTGGTGGGGAGCAAGTTGGGGAGAGCTTGTCTTCCTGCTTCCTTCCCCGTTTCCCTTGTCTGCATCCAATCCTGAGTGGTCTCTCTCAGCCCAGTACAACATCAGCGCCCTAGTCACCATTGCCACCAAGACGTTCCTTCGATATGATCGGCTCCGGGCACTCATCGCCAGCATCCGACGCTTCTACCCCACCGTCACCGTGGTCATCGCTGATGACAGCGACAAGCCAGAGCGCATCAGCGGCCCTCACGTGGAGCACTATCTCATGCCCTTCGGCAAGGTGCGCAGTCGGCCTTTGTGAACTCGGTGCCGGTGGACTTGGTTGGGACACATCCTTAGTTTGCACGCCTCCGGGGTAGTAACTGGATTCCTGCAAAGCAAGCGCTCTGAAAAAGCAGGAATCCTGTCTGTGTTAGTCACTCTGAATTCTCAGAGTGGTACTTAGTACCTACTTGGCGCTCAGTAACACAACTGATGAATTGTGAGTAAATGCAGGCTGAAATTAAAGCATTCAGTACCCTCCCCCACCAGAACTCTGACTGGACCTCTAGGAGTGAGTGCAGGAATCTGCAATTTTTTTTTTTTTTTTTTACTTAGCTTTCGGTAACTGGAAGGCACCCAGAAGTTTAGAGAAAGGCATAGGCTGTTGCGAGGGGTCAAGAGGAAGAAAAGCCGTAGCGGGGCGTGTCTTATTTTCACAGACTTCCTAACCATATCCCCCGTCCCCGCGCGCGCCCCCAGGGTTGGTTCGCAGGACGAAATCTGGCAGTGTCCCAAGTAACCACTAAGTACGTGCTGTGGGTGGACGACGACTTTGTCTTCACCGCGCGCACGCGGCTGGAGAGGCTTGTGGACGTGCTGGAGCGGACGCCGCTGGACCTGGTAGGGGAGGGCGCGGCTGTCGGTGGGATGAGGAGTCAGGCAAAGGCGAGAGAGCTGCAGTCGGGACTGGGGTCTGGGCCGGAGAAGTGGAGTGGGGGTGGGGGTGGGGCTCTCCGCATCATCCGGCAGGGGATGGGGTGGGGAGGTGGCGGAAAGTCCCGGGAAGAAGCACAGACCCAGCCTCTTAGGGTCCTCGCCCCACCTGGAACCTCCGCCCACTCCCCGCAGGTCGGGGGCGCAGTGCGCGAGATCACGGGCTTTGCCACCACCTACCGGCAGCTGCTGAGCGTGGACCCCGGCGCCCCAGGCCTTGGGAACTGCCTCCGGCAAAGACGCGGCTTCCACCACGAGCTCGTCGGCTTCCCAGGCTGCGTGGTCACAGATGGTGTGGTTAACTTCTTCCTGGCGCGCACTGACAAGGTGCGAGAGGTTGGCTTCGACCCGCGCCTCAGCCGTGTGGCACATCTAGGTAAGTGGCGCCTCCTCCCGGCTGGACAGACCCCCGCCAGGCGCTGGGGAGTCGGTACAATGAGGCATCTGGCACTGGCCCTCCTCCCAGTGTGGGCCTGCCGATGCCACCCAGGCCCCTGGAGCAGTTCGGCAAAGATCTGTGAGTTGCCAACTTCCAGAGAGAACTCCCACCCTCTCCCGCCCCGCAAAGTATTCAAACCTCCATGCCCCCGCAGCTGCTGGACCCACCTTGAACTTTGCCTGCCACTGGCACCGCCACCCCTGCTCTACCTGCATCTGCTTCCCCTAGCTCAGACCGCACTCCAGGTAGCTCATCAGGCATTTATTTACCCTCTGGGAATGGGAAGTAGATTTTTCCACTTTCAAAGCACTAGACAGTATACTTTCCATTTTACATAAAACATTTACATGCCAAAGTCTTTTAAGAGGGTCTTTGCATAGGCACTTCCCATGCCCTAAATTTCAGTGTCCGTTGGGGATGGGCCTCCTGCACTCTCAAGCCTTCATTGTGTGCCCCTTTTCCCTCTACCCGCAGAGTTCTTCCTGGATGGACTTGGTTCCCTTCAGGTTGGCTCCTGTTCAGATGTCGTTGTGGATCATGCATCGAAGTTGAAGCTGCCTTGGGTATCAAGGGACGCTGGAGCAAAGACTTACACCCGGTACCGTTACCCAGGATCACTGGACGAAAGTCAGGTGGCCAAACACCGCCTGCTCTTCTTCAAACACCGGCTGCAGTGCATGACTGCGGAATAATGGCCACCGAGGCCTTCCCCTTGCCAGGCTGGGCCTGCATCCTTGTCCCCACCAGGATTTTCCAGCAACCCCCCTCCACCCAGCGAGCACTCCACGGACTGTCCCTGACCTCTGCTTCCCTCACACCTCCCCTTGAGAACCTGATCCCAAACAGGGGTTTGTCTGGTGACACCCCTCTTTTCTGAGACCTAGGGGCCTGATGGAGCCATAACTTCTCCCACAGCCAGTGCCAAGTCCTCCCCCACCCCATTCTTATGGGGCAGGAAATGGGGGGGTCACTTTCCAAGTGCCAAAGAGCCGGGGAGGACTCTAAGACCCTGAAGTGGAAACACTCTCCTCTCATCTCCTTGGGCTGAGGGGGTGAGGAAGCTCCCCAGTGTGAAATCCAGGGGCTGTGCCTCCCCACCCTGAGCTCTGGATCCAGGACTCTGCACCGGCTCCAGCCCACCCCTCAGAGAGATGCGGCTCTGGAGCGGGGTGGGGCTGGTGAACACATGGTGAAAGCCATTTTTATTTGTGTCTCTCATGCTGTGGGCGCAGAGGGAGGGGCACCGGGGGTCCACGTGCAGACACCCAGACCCACTTCATGAACCCCAGAGGCTCCCAGCTTTGTTTTATTAGTTACATTAAGCAGGCCCAGGGACCATGACCCTTCTCCACATCCCATGAGACCTGGTCAGACCCACACTGTGCAGATCTTTGGGCCAGGCTGCTCCTAAAGAAAAGAGGGGACAAGTTGGAGTACATTAGGCACCTGCTCCCTTGCTGAGATTCAGCAGAACTCTGCCACTCTTTTGGGACCTAAATTTTTCAGTTCTTCACCAAATTTGGCCCCGTCTCCCAGACTTGGTTTTGAATCCACTAATCTTGACCTCCACTCTTTCCTTCTTAATCTTCCTCCCCAACCCCCTTTTCAAGTCCCTGTTCCCTGATTTGCACCCACCACCCTCCTTGCCCTGGCTCAGCAAGCACTTCCGGGTCCCATTCCTGATGCTACTGCCCCTTACCAGTCTTGCCAGGGCATGCGCAGCTGCATCCTGGACACTCACAAACAGCTGGTCTGGAGTCACTCTGTCCAGGAGTCCTGCTCGGGTCAGTGTCTCCAGTACTGAGGCTGTGTGCAGAAAGTGTCAGGCTCGGGGGCCCTAAGTTCCCACTGTGTCCTCCCCCCACCACTCCAAGTGTCCAGTCAGTCCCCAGTCACACATCCCTCTATCCTCCACACACTGACCATTACACTGAGCTAGGAGAAGGTAGATCCCAGCATCTTGGCATCGGCTGGCTAGCTGCAGGGGTGGGGCAGAGGGATTGAATCCCAAATCAGAGGGTATGTGTGGGATGATGAAGGTTTCTTGTAAAACTACCCACTCCCTCACCTGTGCCACTTCCCTGGCCCCAGCAGCATCTGCAAAGGTGACACCACTGAAGTCTAGGATCGCCACTCTGACAGGCTCCCCAACTAGGATGGGAGAAAGCAGGAATATTCTGATACCTCTGTAGATCAGGCCCAAGTCCCCCTCCTTGTTATCCCATCTCACCTGTGACAGGCAGGCCATCTGGCTTTGGAGACTGCTGTAAGTAGAGAAGGGCAGTCATCACCTCCGAGACAAAAGCATGGACATGCACTCCTTGAGGAGACTCATCAGGACACACACCTGCCTCCCAGTCCTAGAGGATCCACTCTCCTCCCTGACCATGTTCCTCACCTGGCCTCCTCCAAGGCCCAGATGCCACTCCAAGAGGTGGCGAAACTGACCACGTGTCCCAAAGTAGAGTGGTGTTGGGTAGCTCAGGATGCAGAGACCTGGGACCTGGCGGAGCTAAGGGTGAGAGGGTCAGAAGGACATCCAGATCTAATTTTTCCTTCCTTCTTTGGTCATAGCCCACCCACCTTGTGGCTCTCTCTGAGTGGCCTGTACAGCTCCGTCCCTTCAGCCAGTCCAAGTGGCAGGCACTTCACCCTAGGGAAGAAGCTGGGGTCAGATTCCCAGCCCAGCCTAGCCTGGCCTGACTAGCATCATCCCCACACCCTGTGCTGTCCCCATCATCTTGACGCAGCTCATCTCTACACTCACCTCTGTGTGCGACAGACCACCATCATCATGGAGAAGACTACGCCCACGGCCAGGCCCAGGTCCACATTCAGGGTCACAACAGCCACCCATGTGACCATCCACACGGCCTTTGGGACACAGATAGGGGTGAATGCCTGGAAGACTGGGGTCCAAGGGCAGTGACTACCAGGTGAATGATGTGGAAGGATGGCCCAGAAGTAGGAAGCGTGACAGAGGATGGGACGGGATTGACCCAATGGGATGCACGTGAAACGTAATGATCTTGGATCACGCTTCAGTTGGGAAGTTACAAAGATTCAGGCCCATGGGGTTCAGAGCCCACCCATTCTATTGTCACTTAGTAAATGTATGTGTGTGTGTTGGGGTACATGCTTGCAGATTTTGGATCAGGACAATCAGCATTGGCCCAGGGCAGAGGCTAGGGATGTCTGGGAGAGATGAGAGTGCAAACTAGGGATAGTGTTGCCATTTCTCACAAAGTCCGCTCGGCTGATGTGCCACAGCTGTGGAAGTTCCTGCATCTGGAAGAACATCTGGCGCATGCTGGAGATGTTGATGCAAGCCAGGACAGCCTTGGGGCAGAGGAGGGAGGCTGACTTCCCCAATGCCCTGGAATACAGCTGCCTCCCTTCAGGTACATCCACACTGCCTCTGCTCCCTACCTTGGGCAGATAGTAGAAGAAGGGTCCCAGCCACAGCAGCACCAACAGGACCACTGTGCAGGAGAAGAGGCCTGCCAACTAGAGGGGACAAGGAACGGAAGGAAGGGAGGAAAACTCTCTCACTCCCAAATGAGAGCTGATTTCCCCACGCGCACTGCCTCATCCTCCTCAGGAGTTTCCCTTCTCCCAAGTTTCCTTCCACACAGGTATTTCTCACTCCTCAACCTTGATATTTTGCCATTCACACTTATCCTGCCCCCTTCCTCCAGTTAAATGCCTATCATTCACCACTCTCCCCCAGGCATACATAGTCCAAGCTCCCTATTCTTGTACCCCACCTCAATCTTAAAAGCCACTGTTGAATCATTCTATAGGCAGGCTAACTGCTTGCTTAGGACACCAGTAAAGTAAGGAAAACCAAAAATATAGATGGAAACATACATACTTATTTATTTATTTATTTATTTATTTATGAATGACAGGGTCTCACCATGTAGCCCAGGCTGGCCTTGAACTCACATAGATCCTCCTGCCTCAGCCTCCTGAGTGCTGGCATTCTAGGCATGCATCACCATGCCCAGCCAGATGGAAACAAATGATTTTGTTTGTTTGGTTTGGTTTGGTGGTTTGGTTTTGGTAACGGGGTCTTGCTATGAAATTCCACCTGGCCTGAAACTCACTGCAACCCTTCGTCAGCCTCCCAAGTGCCATGATCACAGACATGCACCACCATACCCAGTTTGTAACATTTCTTTTTAAAAAATTGCCCTGCTGGGCATGATAGCACACACCTACAGTACTAGCACTTCAAAGGATGAGGCAGAAGAATTGCTGAGAGTTTGAGGCCAGCCTGGGCTGTATAGTGAGTCTAAGGCCAATCTGAACTACATAGCGAAAGCCTGTCTCAAAAAATCAAAAAAAGAAAATGTTCTCACTGGGTGCATGCCTGTAATCTCAGCACTGAGGAGGCTGAGGTAGGAAGACTGCAAATTCCAGCCCAGGCTGGGCAAGTTAGTTACTTAGTGGGCCCCAACTCAAAAATAACAAAAAGCGATGGGATGTAGCTAAGCATGAAGGTCCTGGGTTCAAGGCCCAGTATGGAGACTGAAATGATGGTTATTCTCATTGAAAAGAAAAGAATTTTGGGCTGGGGATGTAGATCAGTGATAGGGCATTTGCCTAGCATGCATAAGTCTCCCAAGTCTCCTTCCACACAGGTATTTCTCACTCCTCAACCTCTTATTGATATTCTGCCATTCACAACTACCTCTCCCCCTTCCTCCAGTTAAATGCCACTCACACACACACACACACACACACACACACACACACATACACAAATCAGAATTGTATTTCTTAAATTTGTTTTATAGTTTAGTATTTTTTATTTTGAACTATATCTGGGGCACTATAAACTTTTTCAGTGCTTAAAACTTACAAAGGTCACCATGAAAATGAAGCCTTGCTATCTTTTATCACTTCTGTCTATAGTCCCATCCCTTCTTCTCTGTCCCTTGATTCCCATTCTCCTCTGTATAGATGCCACCGAGTATCTACTAGTCTTCCACCACTGCCACCCAGCCCCAATGTCCCATCCCTTCTCCTCATCCAAAAACACCCTCTTACCTGAGTATTCCCACCAGCATCCACTAGTAGGCTGGTCGTGGCCAGCGTGGCCGAGTTAGGGAAGCAAGAGAAGAGGGAGGAAATGAGGTTGGATACACCATGGGCCAAGAGCTCCTGGAAGGATGCAGTGAGATGAAGAAAGAGATGGAGGCATGGGCAGGGGTCAGGTTAGGGGTTTGACTTTTGACTGAGGCTGGGGTCCACAGTCAAAGTCATACCTGGTTGGGGTCAATGCTGTAGCTATACTTCTCTGCATAGATGGAGGCCAGCGAGGCAGACACAGCGAAAGTAACCAGTGCGATGGGCAGTGAGTCTGCCAGAATCCTGGGCAGCTCAGCCAGGTTGGGGAGAAGTGGTTGGGGAAATCTGGAGAGGGAGAGATCCTCAGTAAGCATGGGTTTGGTCCTGCGGGGAGAGAGGGAAGGCAGAGCAAATAGGGTTGGGTAGGAGCAGAGCAGGTACTAGTGAGAGTGGGAGAAGAAAAAGCTGGCATTTTTTTCATTCTCTCTTACCCTCCAGGCAGCAGCCCCACTATCTGGACATTATATCTTGTGTCCAGAGAAGAGGTAAAGCAGAGCACAGAAGCCAGAAGCACCTGGGGAGGAGATGGTGTCAGGGCTCACTAGGAAGAGAAGGCCAGCAGGGGCTCTGCATGAGGGAAGGTTATAGTGCTGGACTAGTTGGTCACAGGACTCTTAATAACTGGTGTGGCTGCAGCATGTTTGGAATGCACGCCTGAAAATTCATTTAGATTCAAGAAGTGTAAGGATGGGAAAGCTGAATAAAGCACTCCTGGATTACAAAAAGATGCAAGTAAAGAGGGGGCATCTATGGAGGTGGTGGGCAGCAAGAAGTGCAACTGAGCCATTCTAAGTAGGGAGGCAGGACTATATATAGGCCTATAGGGGGCATCTGTAACGCCATGTAACATTTATTTAGCCTGAAAGAGCAATTTGAGTGGAGAAGGGAAAGGGAAATAACAGTGAATTAACAGTAAAGAATCCTGACATGAGAAGTTGCTGCAGCGAACGACACCGCAAGGGGGCGCTGTATGGAGGAAAAAGGCATTGTAAGCGGTCTGGAGCGGACTGGGTATCTGAAGAGGGACAGTGTAGGTGGGGGATTCTGGAGAGGCAGAGCGCTCCGGCAGGAAGCCTGAAAAAGTACTGGAACCTCTGAACCTCTGTCTGTGACCTCTTTGCATTCCACAAGAGGGCGGCAGCGCCCAGTTCCTACAGGATAGGTAGGGTCCCTGCAGCCTGGGAACTGGGAGCGCAGGCCATCCTCACCATGACGACTTCCCCTGGGATCGGGGCGGGTAGTCTGTCTCGGAATCTCACGTTCAGTTCCTTGACCGGCACGAGCAGCGCCAGACTGAGCGCGGAGATGGTCAGTTCAGCCGGACTGCCCCGGGGCAGCGCCGTGACCACGGCGGCCAGTGTCTGTGGGCAGGGGCGGTGAGCAGAGTTTCGGTGCCCGGGCTGGCTGTCCCTCACCACTCCAGCACCGACCCGCCAGGCCGAAGCAAGGCCCACTCTCCCGGCTGTCGTTGGCTGTTGTTAGGGCTCTCACCTCCACAGCTTCCCCCAAACCCCGCGCAGCCACACGGTCCCATGACCTCTTCCTTGTAACCCGCCACCCTCCGTCCTTCTCCGCTTTTCAGGGTCCCCCTCTTCCCGGGATCTCTGGAAGCTTCAGCTCCGCTGTTCTCTCAGCCCCACCTTGAAGAGAGAGAAGCAGCCCATCTGGCGCGGGAGAGACAGCCCCAGAAGGCTTGGTAGCTGGGACACGAGCACGTGCAGCGCAGCCCCGCTGGTCAACGCCTTGACCACGGGCTCGGACAAAAAGGTGGACAGGGCGCCGAGCTGCAGCGCGAACATTCCCAGCTGTGGGGTTGGGGGGAAGAAGTTGTGCAATCACCAACAGCAGCAGGCACAGACCCAGACCGACCTGAGTGTGGTGCACCCCCAGCCCCCTTTCCCCCTGGGCCTGGGCGCGAGGCCCTTCCCTCCCCGCTGGCCCCCAGGCGCTCCCCTGGTCCTCCTTCACCATCAGCGCCCCGCTCCCGAAGGCCATGGCCGCGGCCACCCCGACCCGCTGAGCATCCAACTGCTCCCTCTCCATTCCGCTCAGATTCCTCGCGAGGGGTTCGGGCACTAGTCGCTCGACGGCCGAGCCGGTCATGAGGCTGAGTACCGCGAAGGTGCCTGGAGTCAGGAGACTGCGGGATCACCAGCTGTGCCTCTCTTGGCAAAGTACCAGCCCTGGCTCTGCTGTTCTGGAATCTGGGATGCTGTAGCAGCCCCAAACCGCGGGGAGGAGGAAAGAGAGCACAGCCATCTCTTCCTGCCCTGGCTATGAGTATTTTAACCAAATTTCTTGGGGTGGAGGGCCCAAGTAAACTGCCTCTTTGCCTCCCCTCCAGCAAGCATGCTTAGGCCACAGTTTCAAGCTAAGCAGCAGCACAGAGGGAAGGGAAGGAGGAAGAGATGAAGAAGGGACTACAGCTCTGAGGCTTTCAGGAATGCCTGGAGTTCCTGCTCATTCTCACCCCATGGGGAAGGAAAGGAGTCATGCATGGCTCCTGGACACTCACCTGTGGAAAGGTGTCTCCCAGTGCCCAGCAAGCTGTAGAGGAGGACAGGAAAGAAAGAAGTGTAGAGTCCAAACACTGGGGGTACAGAGGTCAGGAGGGCAAACGCCATGCCTAGGAAGGTGGAAGGAAAGGTCGAAAGTGGGGCGGGGGTGGGCAGCACCCCAGTTCAGCCCTGGCCCACATCCTTAGAGGCTAGCACCAGGGATGCTAAATCATGCCACAGCGAGGAACTGAGGTGCTAATGGACCTCTGTGAGAGCTCCTGACGCTGTCCAGGTCACAGATCCGTGTAGGTCTGCGTCCTGGGAGGTAGGCTTGTGTTTCTTGCCTGAGCTGAAACAGGTCCAAGATGTCTCAGGAGATTGAGCAGAGGAGGGGAGGTGGGGGGTGGGGATGTGATGGAGCTCCACTGCCCTTCCCCACTACTCCGTCTCAGGTCTCTTTCTCCTCTCAGAGACTCTAATTCACCACCTTACTGCGGGATTCCCAGCTGCCCAGGCCTCCTCCTCAAAGCCCTCTAAAGCCTGGGTCCCGCCCGCCCGACTGGCTCTCACCCTGGGGCACGTGCACGACGCCCACAGTCACTCCGGCCACCACATCTCCGAGCAGCCAGGCCCGCCAGTGGTAGTTGGGCAGCCAGCGCAGCGGGGGCAGCCTGGCCAGCAGCAGGCGCCATGCCCCCGGCCCTGAGCAGGCGCGCACCCGCCGCCTCCACAACCTGCACAGCAGTGGCACGCGGGACTCCGCTGGTAGCTCCGGCTCCTGTGCTGCGACCCCGAAAACCTGCTGGAACCGAGCTTCGGTGAGAGGTTCCCTGAAACTGGCACCCATAGGAGACTTAAGGTCGGAGGTTTCTTCAGGGCCTGAGCAGGTGCTGGCGCCCAGTAACCCACTCATATTGCCCTTGGCTCTCTCTGATTCTTCCAGTCTTAAATACCCTTCTGCCTGCTATCCCTGAGTCCCGCCTCCCTGGAGCGGGAGCCAATCGAGGCCTGGAGGGCGTCCTCTCCTGGGCACCTAGTCCGGTCAGTTAGGGAGGGGAGAGTCCCTGCATTAGGCATTTCCTCAGATATCTTGGCTGGGTCTGGCTGGATCTAGTATCACTGCAGCCTGACAAACACCAACACCCACTGTTTACTACTCTTTTAAGTCTTTTTTTTTTTTTTTTTTTTAAACAAGGATTCGCTAAGCAGTTCAGGCTAGCCTTGAACTCACTATGTAACCCAGGCAGACTTTAAACTCGAAGCGATCCTCTTGCCTCAGCCTCCCAAGTGTTGGGATTACAGGCATGTGCCCCCATGCCTGGCCTTCTTAAATTTTATAATTTCCCACTCCTTCCCTTCTCATCTGCATTTTGAGGAGAAACAGGCTGACATGTCTTGGGGTCCTTGGTCCTCTGCTGAGCCACTGCATTCTTGCAGCTGTCTGAGCAAGAAAATCCAGTGACAGTTGATCCGCACCCCAGATCCAAACGCACCCCAGATCCAAATCCTTATCCAGCATAGTTTTTCCAGGAATGTGTAAGGGGCTTTATTGGTTTCAACAGTCTCATGAACTATTGAGATGGGAGACACAGTGATGACAGAATCACCACCCACACTTCTGCTGGGAATGGCTGGGCCTAATTTAGGGGAAATAATGACACTTTTTATTTTATTTCTTAGGAGTAAAAAAAAAAAATCCTGAAGCACAAGTTATTACATTCAGGTGCTATTCTCAAGGTAGACACTCAAAAACTAGGTACAAAGGGGTCACCCACCCACTGTGACCACTGAGCTCCAGAATCCTGATACTAGCTGTGTCCCGTCCTCCATTCGTAAGAACCTCTGGCACCCCACCTCATCACCCTTTGGCCCCCCAGATCCTGACCCTAAAGCCTCAGGGGTGGGGTGCATAGAGGGTGGGGTCTCCCCTCTTCAATTCCTTCTATTGTTCCCCAGAAATCTTATCTGGGCCTTACGTCCTGTCCTCCCCTTAGAGATCCCTCCCTTCATTGTTGGCCAGAGGGACCTGGGGCCCTCAGGGAGACTCTAGCATCTCCTTACCCTCCCACCCCAGTAGTCTATTGTCTGTTGAGGAAGCCCCACAACATGTGACCAAGCCCAAGGGACAAATGGACACAGTGGACACGTAGATACACAAGGACCCAGAACTGGGCATCTGGATCTCTGCATGTTTGGCTCGCTATTCCAGGGGCTGTGCCAGAAATTGGGAGGGGCAAGACCCCTTTGGACTCTCCATTCTCGGATCTGGGTTTGAAGACAAATCCTTGCCTGCTTGATAAAGCACTGTTGCTCAGATGGCAAGGAAAAACCAGAGCCAGGAAGGTGCCATGGCCCCAGGCTTCTATTCATCTTCCATTGCCCCAGCTGAACACGGAAGCCACAGGAGGACAGGTACACTGGGTGCTTTGTGCTTATGGGTCTTGGAGTTGGAATAGCAGGATGTCATATGACGTTAAGCTTTCTGGTGGGGTCTAGACCAGAGGGTGGATGAGCAGGAAGGACTACATGGAGAATTCTAAGGTCTTCCAGTGGCCAAGACCCCAGGTCTGGACTAAGAGCTGCTGTAATTGCACATGAGGGATGAAGATAGCAACATCTTTCATGTTCTATGCCTAGTCCTTTCACTAAGCCCCTCCTCAAATGACTAGGGTCAGCAGGCCACTTCTGTATCATTTACCCCACTAAACTGACTGCA
This sequence comes from Dasyprocta punctata, assembly GCA_004363535.1. NCBI lineage: Eukaryota > Metazoa > Chordata > Mammalia > Rodentia > Dasyproctidae > Dasyprocta > Dasyprocta punctata. The sequence continues at coordinate 85,143 of RJWM01001725.1, read as the reverse complement.
GCCTCTCCTTCCCTCTGCCAAGACAGCAGCCTTAGCCGGGCGTGGTGGCACATGCCTGTAATCCCAGCACTTGGGAAGCTGAGGCAGGAAGATTGTTGTGAGTTCGAGACCAGCCTGGGTTACAAAGTGAGCTCAAGACCAGCCTGAACTGCATAGCGAGACCCTGTCTCAAAAATCCAAAAAAAAAAAAAAACCAAAAAAAACCAGACTCTGTGATATAACAAAACCTTTATTCTCAGAAAACAGGAAAAACAAAATCAAAACCTAAACCAATAACCAAACCCTTGCCCCAGCCCTCCCTCCCAACCACCCACATAATCCTCCTTTTGAGGCAATGGTGATGCATGCACAGGGGTGGAGCTGGAGGATCCTGTGTTTCTTGGGCAGAAAGAAGTCTTTTGGGGCCTAGGTACTCTCCTCCAAGTTGGTATCCTTCCAGCCTTGCTCATCCTCTAGACGTACTACGAGGGAGGAATTCTGGAGTGGTGCCAGAATTGCCTTGAAGTTCCTTGGGGAATAGGTGGCTGAGTCAGCACTATCCCCATGGCCTTCACCAGTTACAGCTCATCTTCATCCAGCTTGGCAAGTCTGGCCTGGCAGGGAGGGGTGTTCAGAGTTGGAGGAACTGGAGGAGAGTCGTGAGGAGTCTGGGGGGTGTCACTAAGGACCTGAAGAAAGATTTGAGTCAGAGTATCGGCAGACGCCAACCATCTACCCTCATCCCTCCCTTCTCAACTTCAGCCACCACTCGCCCCAGAGTTAAAATAGAGGGAAGGAAAAAGTAAGGGACTGGAAGTAGGAAGAGACACACAAGAGGAAGGTAGTAAAAGAAAGGATGATATGCACAAGGAGGACTTGGGGGTCTGGGAACAAAAGAAAAAGAGGTCCTCCCCATTCTGCCCCTACAACCTGGAAACTATATTCTTCATACCTGTGTGCCCAGAGGCAGGGGGGCTCTGGCCACTTCCTCTTTGGGCAACAGCAGCAGGGAGGGGAGAGAGCCATTGATGGGTGTGTGAGTGCTGACCTGGGCCCGGTCTCCAGGCCGCATTCTCCCAGGGCTCCCTACCCCAAGCCCTCCTGGCCGCCCCAGGCTGTTGGTCTGGCTCTCTCTTCTCTGATACTCAATGGGTGACTGCAATGCTGGGGCAAAGAGAGAAACAACAGGAGGGTTACAGCAAAGACAGGACCCTTTCCCGAGGGCTCTTCTTGCAACTTCCTCCCATTCTGCCCTCCCATGGCAGGAATATCTGCCAATGTAAAGTGTGTGGGGTTTTAGAGGATTCTGATACCAAGTCTTGAGCGAATTGTGAAAAAGTGGTGGTAAAGAGAAGCCAGGGACAGAGGGCAGAGTTGGAGAATGGGAAATGATTCGGGAAGTCAAGGGCTGAGGGTACAAGTGGAGGAAGGAGAATGGGGGCTTCACCATTGAGAAAGTCCCGCTGGCTTTCCAGGATCTGGGCCACTTGCTTGATCCAGGCCTGACTGACTGCAGGGTCTGAAGCCTGCAGGACATAGCGCTGGATCCCACCCTCTGGCCCTCTGGAGGTCAGGGCAAAGCGGCAAGGATCACCATGGAGGTCCCCCTCCAGACCCAGGCAGCTCACCTGAATTGGCAGATAGAACAACCCCAGAGTCAGGCCCCTCCAACAAATCCAGCACCCGAACATCCTCGGAGGCCTTACCCTATCCCAATCACGGCCCCATCTCATGGCATCTCCCCACCTTGATGCTGCTCTTGTACACATATCCAGGCTGTGTGCCACCTCGCACTCCTCCTCCCAGAGCCTCGCTGAAGATGATGATTTGCTCAAAGAGGAAGACACGCCTCTCTCGACCCCGGGAAGAGAGCAGGCCCCCAGCCTCGGGCTCCGTGACCCAGAAGGTATCCTGGCCTAAGAGCTTTCCTTGAGCAGTCAGTTTGCCCTGAAATTAACAAATATAGCCTTTGAGGAAATACAAGAAGAGGGAAAGGGCAGATGTGTTGTATTTTCTTGTCCGACACCATCCCAACCAACCATGGGGTCAAACTCAGAAACAGATACTTCCCTATAAGGACCTCCAGACTGGGGCACAAGAACACCAGGCTGCCAGTTTCCCACCCCATCTCCATACCTCAAATCCCCGCAGTCTCCCCAGGTTCATCATATCATTGCAGCGCTTGGGCACGAAGCACATGACCTCCACAGCTTGCTGGGATGCAAGTGAGAAGGGCGCATCGTTGGGTAAAGATATTCTTCACCCAGCTAGCTGTCTCTTCACATATGTCCATCCCAACCAGCCCTCTCCGCAAAAAAACAAGACAGCTCTGAACCATCCTGAGGGATGGGGCAACCCATGAGATTAAGACTACATGGTGTGTCCTGGAGGATTTGGGGGCCCTCACCTCTAGCTCTTCGGTATCCATCCCAGCTCTACTGTAATACTTAAGAAAATCCTAAGACAGAGAGAAGAAATGCTCAGGGAGGTCTGAAGGACTTCCTTAGAAGCTCTCACATCCTTCCCTGAGGACACAGGTAAGGAAGATTGGGAAGCCTTGAAAACCCTGGGCAGATGTATTCATTTTCCAGCCAACTGTGCCCCCAGGGAGCAGGCGATCCTGACCTTAAGCAGCAGCTGGTATTTCATGATCCGCTGCACAGGTTTGATGAGGAGGTCACTGAGCTGCAGGCGGTGTCCCAACTGCTGCCTGAGCTCCTGGGGACAGGAACAGGGTGGTTATGCAGCCTGGAAAGTCTTCTCATGCTGATTCTGTCTTTTATCCCCAAGGCACCTCAGCCACTGACCTCAAAGTAGCTGTCTCCAAACTCTGACACCACGTGCTCTGACTTGGGTTTATTTTGACAGTACACCACGTACATATGAAGCCTTCGTTCCTAACAAGTGTAACATTGAAAAGAACAGGGCCAGTGAGGAGAGAGGGCACATCTTCCAAAAGCCTGGCCCCAATCCCAAGCCTCTCCTTCTCTAGGCTCCACCCTCTTAAATCTCACATGTTTGATGAAGAGCTGAGCCAGCCAATCAGGATCCTTCAAACACTGCTGTAACTCCTGCAGGAAATAGCTGGAAAGGTTGGCAGAGAAAGGCAGGTCAAATACATTTCAAAATCCTAGCCGGGCATGGTGGCTCACGCCTTTAATCCCAGTACTCGGGAGGCTGAGGTAGGAGGAGCATTGTGAGTTCAAGGCCGGCTTGGGCTACAACGGGAGCTCAAGGCCAGCCTGAACTACATAGTGTGACCCTGCCTCAAAAAAATTAGGGCTGGGAGTTTGGCTCAGTGGTTTAAATGCCTGTCTGGCAGGCATGAGGTTGTGAGTTCAATCCCCGGTGCCACCAAAAAAAAAAAAAAAAAAAAAATCCTTACAGCCTTATCACATCCTTGATTCCATGGTACCCTAGCCATGTTCCCTACAGAATTTCTCCAAACATTCCTTGAGTCCCAGTGGGCTGACTGTCGAAGTACAGAGATAACTAGCTGGATAGCCCTCTCAGCAACTAGCTCTCAGGCTCCAAAACTTACTCGCGATGCCATTCGTAGATTTGCTGGATATTCCCAAACACAATCCTGTCACGACCTCGAAGACTCTCAGGAACCCCCTGAGCAGCCATGGTGGCCATGTAACCCTGTGGGAAGGTTGGGGTAAAAACACAAGCATATGGCCCCAGCCTTGGTAGGAATGCCCTACTGAGAAGTGTACAACTGGGCTGGAAGAGTGGGAAAAAGGCATCTCCTAAAAATACCCCCAGGCAGAGAAAAGGGCAGGTGGGCTAGGAGGTAAAGGGAACAAAGGGGTAAAAAGTGGCACTACCTCCACAATCTGCCCCAAGTCGTCCACATACATTTTCTCTGTTTCTACCAATTCACTCAGGACATACCTAGGAAAGGAGTAAGAGGTTGCCCCCACTTCAACATAGGCACCTCCTTGGTTCTGCTAGTTCTTCCCTTCTGGACTTGAAGTCCCTTCATCACCACTGCCACAGAGGATATTCCATGGAAAATGTGAGTCCCGTAGGGGAGGGGTGGGATGGGAGTTGGGTAGAGGTGAACACTTACATACTCCTTTCTAGAGCCTTCTTCTTCTGTTCTTCCTTACTCTCAGGGGCTTGGGACAAAGTTTCCTCTTCAGGCGGCTGGAAGGAAAGAAAAACCTTCTAAGCAAATGCACATTTGCTGGGTGAGGTGAGCCCTCCCAGACCCATTTCTTCACACCTGTGTCTTATCCCCAGGGCCCTCCAACAATGTGGTCAGCAAAGTCAGTTCTGGCAGCTCCTCTCCTTTGGCTAGAGCTGGCTCAAGCATCCAGTTCTGGAGCCAGAGGTCAAGTGTCACTGATCAGACCAATGGCCCCACCTTGCCCTCTACCCCAGTGTCATTCATGCTTCCATGGTACTCCCTGCTCACCTCATATAGTCCTGCTTGACCACTGTCTGCCTCAGTCTCCACACTAAGACAGTGTTTGGAATGATCCAACCATCTCCTTAGGCCACTGACTGGCCCTAGGGGTGCCGGGGAACAGGGGCCAGAGCTGAGGCCAGAGCTGGGGCCAGAAGGGGCCGCCAGACCGGAAGTAGCAGAAGCCGATATGCTCCCTTCACTGCCAGTAATGGAATAGGATTCTAATAAGGGAAAAAAGAAAGGAGGTGATAGGTATTGCCCAGTTCCAGGCTCAGGATATCCAGAGAACTCCTCTTCTCTTCATTACATTCAGCCCCTCTCTCTCAGAGAAGCTCACTCTCTTACCACCCTCACTTGAGCCAACTAGGATAGAAAATTTCACCAGGGCTTCTTGGGGAGGTAGGACAGGAAACACCTAGCTTCCCAAGCCTGGAACCTCCAGTTACTTGTGGAGGTTTCCCATATCCTGAGCACAGAACAGATATGGGGGTGGGGGCAGCCATCTGGGCAGACACTGGAAGCTGAGGGTGGCCATCTGCTTTCCTATAACCCTCCCCCTTCCAATGGGTACAGACCATTCTCAGGGAAAGGGGTGGGAGAAAAAGAGCTAAGAGTCCATCTGCCACTCCCAGACCCCTCCTCCTCCAATTATGCTAATCATTATAAAGAGACTTCTGCAGCCCACCTCCCCAACACATGCACGCACTCAATAGAGGGGGCCAGTGAGTAGAACATATCACGGCTCTCTCTGGCCAGCTGCTGAAAGCATCTTCAACTAGAATCCCTACAAAGCCCCTTGCAGAAGCTCCTCTTTCCTCAGTCCCTCTGTCCCTCTTCAGAAGTAGATTCTCGGCAAAATGATTTGAATGGAAATATAAAGTGGTTTGAAGGTTCTAGGCCTAAGAGATTGTGGGTGTTTTTTCCTTTTTCTTCAAATCTCATTGACTATAAGAAAGAGCAGTCCTTTGCCCCTTCCCCTTAACTTGGAACTAACAAATCTGGAGGCAAAAAGGATCTTAGAGATCATCTGTTAAGTCGCTTTCCTAGAAAACATAAACTCCAGCCCTAAGTCCCCGGACCCAGGGCAAACGGATGCCCTGAACCCCAAACCCGTCCCCAACTCAACACTGGGCCCCTGCGACCTCGCACTCACCACGTCCCCCCCGGGCGAAGCAGCAGCCGCATTTTGCCAGCACTTTTCTAATCACACGGGGACAGGCACAACGACCCCCCTTGTGCCCCTCCCGCATGGCGCCCAGGCCCCCCCGCACCCCCCACCCGGGCCGGCCATGCAGGGGGAATCACGGGGGGGCGGGGTGGGGACGGCGCAGGGCGCGCACCCCCCCTCCCTCCTACCGGGGTCCAGTCTGAGGGAAGGAGGGGAGGCAGGGGATGGGGAAGGGGTGTCCAGGAGTAGACGGAAGTCTGGTCTGGAAGAGGGCTGGGGGCTCTGGAGAGAGGGCGGCGCGGGCCCGGGCCGCGGAGCTGGGCGGGGAGGGTTTCCGGAACCCTGCCGGTGCGGGGCCCAGGGTCCAGATGTCCAGCCAGGGGGAGGGATGGTGGGGGAGGCAGGGCCAGGATGCGGCAGCCGCTCCAGCTCCGTCTCCGGCCCGTGTCTGGGGGTGTCTCTAGGCCCGGACAGGGGGAGACGAGGGCCAGGTCCCCGACCCCTGGCGCTGCGCGGGTCCGGGCCGAGCGGCGAGCGGAATAACAGGCCGGGCCGCGGTGCCGGCGGGGAGGGGCCTCTGCGGCCAGCTCCGCCTCTCCCGCGGCTCCCCCGCCTGCGGGCCGGGTTCTCGCCCCGATCCCCCTCCCCCAGGCCCAGCGGCGCTGCCTCTCCACGTCCCCAGCGCCTCCGCCCCTGCTCTCCGGCGGGCTCCCCGCCCTCCCGCATCTCGGCTCCCCGTGCGGAGCGCTGGGGTGGGGGCCGAGCCGCGCGGCGGAGTCGGCCGGGGTCGCCCGTCGGCCTCTGCGGTGGAGGAGAACGAGGTGGATGAGGCTTCGGCCTGTGTGAAGATGTCCTGGGGCCGGGTCTGTCTCCGGCCTCGCGGGGCGTGGAGCAGGTCTGGGGGGGCGCGTGTGTGGGGAGCTTTTTGTGAGGAACACAACACAGGTGCCGCCTCCCTAGCTGGACCCTTCTTTCCTCCAGGCCCTGGGACTCCAGCTAAAACTAATCACCAATTAAGGCGAAGTCCTGGAGACTGGACTGGCGAGGGGCCAGGGGTGGGGCACTAGGACACTCCGCCTGTGGGGGCTTGGGACTGACTGAAGCGGGGGCACATCTCGGATTCGACTGCGAAGAGGAGCGCGGAGGTCTCTGCGGTTAAATGGGTCTCATGCAAATTTGATGCGAACGTCTATGCTAATGACAAGAATATTTTTGAAATCGCCACTTTGCGCAGAATGGCAAACTGTGCCCCGCCCCACCCCAGCTTCTTACCGGGCAGCGGAGCCCAGGCGAGGACCTCATGATCGCGCTCCCCTCTCTGATCCCCCTCGGAGCAGCTGCTCTCTGGCTCAGTACACCCCGACCCTAGGGGGCTTCTCTTCGGGGTCTGCGGGGACAGAATGACTGTAAGGAACGCTCCCTCCTAAGCAGCCTTGATCTTTCCCTTCCCCTTCTCTTTCCTGTCAAAATCCACGTTGTCATTAAAAGATCTCCCAGAACACAGCTCCAGGTTTTGTCATTGAACTCTAAAAGCCCGGGGACTGCCCCGCGGAACGCTTGTTTGCGGGTAAATTGAGTTGTGGGGTGCAGTCCTGCAGAAGGCCCCTAAAGACCCCCGACCCCACTGCGATCCCCGCTTCTTACCCCCTCCTGCCCAGGTACAGCGCATGCGCGCAGCATGCCCCCCATGACCCCCAATATCCGGTCAGTGCGGCCAGGGGCGGGGCGGTCCGGGGGCTTCATGCTGGACCCCTACTCTGCTCCAAGTTTCAGGGTGGAGGGGGCTCGGAAGTTGGGGGGCTCTGAGGCCTGCGCGCGTCCGGGGAGTTGCTGCTGCTGAATCCGCCCCCTGCCCGGCTCCGCCTCCACTCCCACTCCAGCCAAACTTCAATGAAGGGGTAGGGTTGTTCCCTTCTCTACAACCACAGTTCAACGACAAACAAACCCCTCTTAATCCCGATCTCAACATCGAAGCATGGCTCAGCGCTTCGCAATGTTATTAGAATTCACTAGTTACATCCTGCTTTTCTGGGTCCTTACCAAGTGCAGAAAAACGGGATTCCCCCATTACCCCCTTCCTTCTCAGCAGGGCCTGCTTCCCACCCCCCGCCCCTGTCCACAGAACAGAATGGGCGTGGCATAGAGTTGCATATTTTACTTTATTTTTATTAAATTAAAAGCTACAGTCTGGCAGGGATTCCAGAACAGAGTAAGGAGAGCTCCTTATAGGGGGCAGAGAAGAGCGAGAAAGACAGACTGACAGAGACTGAGACACAGGAGAGAAAGGACACGGTTACGGTAGGAGAACTGTATCTTATGAACACACCACAGGCTGGCTCCTGGGAGAGGGGGTGTCACATCAGTCCATAGTGGAGCAGTATGCGAGGGGGGAGGTTTCAAGAGACCCGATCCTGCCCACCCAGGTCCTTTCTCAGCTTAGCACTGGAGCACAGCACATAAAGCCAAGGGCAAAGGAGGGGCAGGGGAACTGGAAGTATGTACAGGGGAGCAGGGAGCAGAGTTTGGATGCCAGCCTCTGCCAGAAGGAAGTGGCTCACAGGGCACTGAAGCACTTGGCCAACAGGGGACAGAGGGAGGGACTGCCCCTTCCCCTCTGAACTCCCTTCCTGTCAGACAGGTCCCCTACTTGTATGGTGTGGAGGGCAGGGGGAGAGAGGAGGAACAGAGGCTTCCAATAGGTCCTAGTAGAGGAGGACAGCAAGGTGGCAAAAGAGATGTCCTTCAGTCATCTGTGATACCCTTTGCTCTCAGTTCCTCTTGCACACGGGTCAGGTAGGTGGGGTCTGGGTATCCAAACCTGGGTGCAAAGAGAAATGAGGGTTAAGGTTAGCTGTCTGGGCTTGCTTTTACTATCCCATGCCCACCCTCATTCTGGATGATTCCATACAGGCCCCATTCGAATCCCTTTCTGCCTCCCCCAAAACCAAGCTGATTCCCTCCAAAACCACAGCTGATTCTGCATATTTTTCTAGGTTAAGTTAGGCACATTGGACTCAGGTTGGCATCAGGAGATGAGATGGAAGAGATGGTTGAACAGTTTGGGGTAGTCCTCTCCAGTTAGGAAGCTCCCAGAGGGAGAGGGTGGATACTGTTCCCTCAGTGGAAATGAAGAGAAAAGGAGGAGCCAAGGGGAGGGAAATGAAGAGGAATCGCACAGTTGGGGTCCTCCTGTGCAGCTGGTCTTGTGGTGGATGTCGTTCCAGGTGATGACATTCGGTCTCCCTGTGGTCATGGACGTGCCAATAGTGAAGGTGAGACGCTGGTCAAATGCCTTTCGGAACAGGGTCAGCACCTTGTTGCCCTCGGGGCAGTCCGGGAGGTAGGCCACCCGTGTGGTGCCAGGGTACCGAACTCCTGGGTTTGGGTGTTCAGCCTGGGAAGAAGAGGAAACAGCACGGGGAGTGAGCAGCTGGACATCCAAAGGCCTAGATGCCAGTGGAGGGTCATCCTGGCCAATCTGTCTGTGCACCCATCTGATGCTGACGGGAGCAACAGGTTGCCAGGTTTCCAGGAAAGCAGGCAGCAAGAACCTGTTTCAAAACATAATACTTATCGTTAAGAGGTTCTTTTAGTTGTCACAATCCTCAAGTCTCAATTTAGTAACAAATGGACTCTCAGAAGTAATGCAAGATAGCTGGTCCTTACTCTGCAGAGATGTTAAGACTAAGAAAAATTTATCCTTCAGCCTTCCCTCCTCTACCTGAAAACATTGCTAATGCTTCTGCCACTGCTTAACCTGTTTCATTTTTCTATTTCTCTTCTTTGGAGATTCCTCATCACTTGGCAAACTAGAATTGGATGTTTCTCTTTGTCCAGCAGGAAGACACCTGTAGGTCCTTAACCATTCCTGTTTTTACTTTTGAGTCTCTTCAAGCTTTTACTGTTTCATGTGGAACACAGTAACACTCTCAGCTCTGTTAGGATGGTCAGATTGCTTCCCAGGGTGCCTGCCTACTCTGTGGCCACCATCTCCACAGAAGTTACCTTTAAGAATATTTTTTAATATCCATGTTCATTACAGAAATAGTACACAATTCTTTTCTCTCATGCCTGATTTTTTTTGTTTGGTTTTTTGTTTTTGTTTTTGTTTTGCAATGTTAGGGATCGAACCCAGGGCTTCCCACAAGCTAGGCACACACTCTACTACTGAGCTGCACCCTAGTCTTCATACTTGATTATTCTGTGCACTTTGGAATCATGAGGATGGAAAAGCTGGGGCTCAAGGCAATGTCCTAGCTCCAGGTCACTGACTAGGAAGGCATACTGGAGACAGCAAGACTGTGACACCTAACACACTTGACCTCATCCAATTTTCCTAGGTCAGAGAACAAGCTTGGGAAAAATCAAAGGGTAAGGGGAGGCCATGGTTTTCTTACCCCCTGGACACCGGGCGGGAAGACGTACTGGATGACAATGGTGCCATACTTCTCGTAGCTGGGCAGGAGGAGGGTGGCGTCCTTGGAGACCAGCATCCGTCCATTCTGGGGCTGGTTGCCCACCAGCTGCCCATAGAAGCGGCCGCACATGGGGCAGGCCTTCTTCACCTGGAGGGCCCGGGTGATGCAGCCCTCACAGAATGAGTGCCGGCACTTCTCCAACGTCTTGGCATTCTGAATCTCCCCCAGACAGATGGGGCAGGTGCTCTCCTGCTCTTCTGCCTCCTCCCGAAGGCGGGGAGGAAGAGGAGGGGGAAGGGGAGGAGGAGGTGGGGGAAGCCCCCGGGCCCCTGGGGGCAGGATCGGGGCTGCTCGAAGAGGGGGTGGCCCTGGGCGGTGCAGCTCAGGGTGTTCCCCACCACCACCCAAAGCCAGGCAGCCCATAAGCTCCCCCTGCCTCTGAGCTTTCTTCAGCTCTTTCTCGGCCTCTTTCAGCAGCCCCTTGAGAGCCTTCCGGGCCAGGTAGAGCCCGTTGGGAGGGGCTGGGGGAGGGCCCTGTGGGGAAAGCTGGAGAACATAGATGTCAGAAGTCTCGCCATCTATGAGGATGGACACTCGGTGCTCCTCCCGAAGCCGGGCCAGCCGGGCTGGGGTCTCCTTGCTTAGGAAGTCCCACACAGGCTTGGAGACAGTCACTTTGTTCTTGCAGGTGCCTCCACAGGCTGCCATTCTGGACAGGACGAACGACACTGCCCCCAGGGTGAAAGGGACTCAGGGTGGAGGGGGTCCCCATTTGAAACATATAAGTGCCTCCTAGTTCAGGTTCCTGCCAAAACTCTGTTACCTCGGTTTTCTCAAAGTCCAACCCCAACCCCTCCACCAAACTAACTTTCTATCTTTCCCTGTCTCCCGTACCCCAGTACCCCCTGAGGAGCAAGGAAGTGTCTTCCCCCTCCTGATAATAAGTTATCAGTCTTGACTTTCCTTTCACTGCTCCCACGATCAAAGAAACAACCTGCCCCTCCCATCCTGGGGGGAAAACGGGCTCTTTAAAGGAGAGGGAGACTTTGGGCCCTCCTTTTTGCTCACTTTGATCTTGAAGAGCTTAGAATTGGCATGCAGGCTCACTCTCTTTCCCTGCTCCCTACTTGTAGGTTGTGTGACCTGGTGGGGTGAGAAGGAACAAGGAAGGAAAATGAGAAACCCCTTGCCTAAAACCCAGCAGCCCAAACCCAGCAGCCCATATAACAGACAGGAGCCTGGATACAGGTTACTTGGCGTACTGGAGGAACCCAGTGTAAGGGCTGAGATTCTTTTCAGAGACATGTACCTGGAAAGCCCATGGAAGATGATGGCAGCAGAAATCCCTCTACTTCCACACTCAGCTGACCAAGACTGGGGTTGAGAGGAAAGGGATATGATGGCAAATGTTACCATTTCCCTCAGCCAGCCCAGAAACACAGCTCCTATTTGCTAATCCTTCTCCCCTGTAGTCTCTTCCCTAGCTCCACTTTCCCCACAGTTCCAGCATGCTAACCTTCCTCTTTCCTTCCCCAGCTCAGAGGCTCTCAAGAGAGCCTGAGGCACGGAAAGAAAAAGCCCACACAGATGGAGGTCGTTCTTGCCACCTTCCTCAGATGCCTCCACAGGAGTATTTCTTATGCACCCCAACTCCTTGTCCTGTTCCACACTCCCAAGTAATTTGGGCCCTTTTGTTGAAGGGGGCCTTCCCTAAGAGCTAACTCAGTCCCTCTGCTGAGGAGGCTTAGGGATGTCAACAAAGTGGCAGCAGCACCTGCAGTAACAAAGTTCTTATTGTCACCTTTTAAACCCAATACAGGAAGCAACACTGCCCGCCCTCAGCTTTCCAGTCTGCAGTTAGAAGGGCCAGGGCTCTTCCCAGGGCCTCAGCTGGAGGGGCCTGATGTTTCCCGAGTCCTGTCACATTCAGCTACAGCTGTCCCCACAACACCTCCAAGTACAGCTCCATCAGAAAAAGGGACCATCAGTGTGACCTCAATACACTGACTGATAAATACGAGGTGCGCTGTCCATTTGTGCCTCAGTTATAGTACCCTCAAGAAAAGATGCACCTCAAGATTCACAGAGTGAAAATGGCACCCCAAGTCTCAGTCCATACTGTCTGTGGTCGGTGTAACGACCCTCCCCACCAGAGGGGACCCAGGACCTTAGCGCCAAGTCCTGCTGGCACAGGGAAGGGAGGCGGGGCCACAATTTAGGCTGGGTCTGTGATTCCTCTGGGGCAACCAGACTGGACACAGGGCCAGTCCCTCCTCCAGACAGCGACCGGAGGCAGGGACAGCCTGGAAGGGCAAGGGTCCCTGGGGCGTTCACTGAGGCAGCGCCATCCCTCCCCCCACGGCTTCCTCCAAGACCGACCCGGAACCAACTCTCCGTATCCCCCACTCGCGGAAGCCCCCGAGTCCCAGCGCTGGGTGAGGGTGCGTGTCAATCCGCCTGCGGCCCTCAGAACCCCTAAATGGAGGCCAAGGCTTGAGGGTGCTAGAAAGATGCTCCGCCGGGTCCCCGGGGGGGCCCTGGCGCCGCGCACTGGGGAAGGAGGCGGAGGAGGGGGCGCGGACGAAGCCAGGGGCTTGCAAGGGGTGCACTCGGGGCCCGGGGGACACGCGGTGGGTGTGGGGGGCGCGGGGCTCACCTACCTCTCGTCAGCGCCGCCATTGCCGGTCACATGACTGAGGCTGTTGCTGGGATGACGGTCCGGGCCTTAGCAACAAGGGGGGGGACCTCGAGAAGGTGGAAGCGGGTGCAGACCCAGGGAAAGGGAAGGAGGGAGGACAGCACCCCCTTTCCTTTCGCAGGTGATGATCACTGCTTCCTTTGACCCTTTCTACCCGGGAGCCCCTGCTCGTACGCCCCAAAACAAAAATGGAGGCACAATCTGTCTTCGGAGGGAGGGGGTGGCGTCTAGTAGCCCAGGGTAGGAGGTTATATCCCTCGGAGACGCCACCCCTCTCGCTTCCCCCTCCCAGAGGAGCCCTCTCCCTTTTCTTTCCCAGTCAGCTGCGTGGCAGCTTTGGGGAACTAGTAGTGGATGGGTGGGTGAGCAGTGTCAGTGGGTACATGGGAATTTGCAGAGGACAATTTTAAGAAATTCTTTTGGTAGAAAGGTCTTTGAGGAACAATGTGGGATGGAGAGGTTAGTAAAAAGAAAAGCATTGGTGCTACAAGATAATCTCATTAGTAAAGTATTTCGACCCCCGTCCCTCACCTCTTGCCTCTTTTCTAGAGTGTTATCTACTGTGACCCTCACAACTTGCCCCGAGATGGGTAAGTGCCTGATTTTTTTCTTTTCACTAACAGGGACAGAGATTGGTGCAGAATGGAAAGTGAATAGATCTTTTTTAAATGGTTTGGGGTGGTGGTGGTGTCAAATGGATGGTTCAAATAGTTAAAAATTCTCAAAGGGGAAAAAAAAATCTCTGATCTGCTCTGCTTCTCACATCAGATCAGCCTCTTTCCATTCCCCCCGCCCCACACCACCACCCCCGTCTCGATTCACTTCCCTGGGGCCACATCAAGCCAGCTTTTTCCACCAGCTGAAAGACCTCCTCAGCCAAGACACACTGAAATCTCCCGGACTGGCAACCAATGCTAGTCATCCACCCCTTTTTCCACTCCCTCTGAAGGGCTGGTCACTCTCTTTTTTATTTTCCCAGGGCCCTAATGTATGCTTCCTGTTCTCCAAGCAGAAGAGAACTTTCCCAGGAGGCATGGGAGAATAATGAATTCCTTTTGGTTCAGCTGGTAGGCTGAGGCCCACTCACGTCTGGGGATGGAGTGTGATCAAGCCAAGAGCTCTGTGATGAAGGCCACACTACTGCAATTCCCACAAAGCTGATGGATGTTTCCCATTCCTAGCCCACCTTTCACCACCTTCTAAGTTCACAGACATCTTAGAATCCCACATCTTTAAAATTCTTCAGCTGGTCCCTGTATCCCTAAGCACAGAATTCCTCAGAATTTAAAAAATAAAGTTTTAAACAAGCAGTTCTGTGAAGGAATTTGGATTGAATAATTTATTTTCCATATCATGATAGTAATGAGAGTAAATACATAAGATCTTCTTTTATTAAAACAAAAAAGGTGAAAAACAGAAGCAACAACTGAAGACTATACTGCTTATGATACATCAGCCAACCCAGTTCTAAAAAGCCACAGCTGCTGGTGTCACAGTTTTATTGCATTCAACAGGGGAAAGGTAGATGGGAATGGAAAAGACCCAACAGGCACGCTACAGGAAGATACTACAGGAGCTCCAACCCCACACTGCAGAGTCCTCTTGCTACCTCCTTTGGAGCAGAGGGTGACAGGGAAGCAGCTTCTCCCTTAAGACCTCATGCCTTCTTGTGAGACTGGCCAGTCTAGCCAGACACAGAGCAAAACAGTTTTGCATCCCCACAGGCCAAGTGCTGGTGCTCATCTTTATGTGAAAAAAAATGTGGACACTTCCAGGGGGCTGGGGGATAGCAAGAGTGAGTGTCTCAGCCCCAAAGGCAGTGGAGGGAGGGGAGGACACCTATCTCATCTCATCATGGTCTTCTGCATTCTGAGAATATCACCCATTAACTCAGCTGTCTTTGGAGGCGGATGGGTGATTGAGTTATGGCTCTGACTCCTCTCTGGGGGAGGAAAGTGAAGATGACAAAGAAGGCCATCTGTCCCCTGGGCAACACAGTCGCAGTATGAGATGGGACAGAAGAGAACAGAATGAAAACAAATCCAACTGGAAAAACGGTTTGAGAAAGGGCAGAAGGAAGTGTCCTAGCTGCACACATTCCAGGAGTTTCCCACACTTGAGACCTCCATCCTGTTGAAATGACCAGAACTGAGCCAGTAGAGGTAGTCCCTTCTGGAAATAAAGCTTGGGGACAGCTAACCAGGAAGGAAACTTAACATGGAAATGAACTGTACACTCTGGCTCATCGTCCCAGCCTCCATAACTGACCACATCCATTGAAGACTTCCAGCTCCAGGAAAGAATGAGGTTCTAGTTCATGCAGCAGTAGTCAAACACCTTCACCCAGGATCAGACACTTCGGGCCATGTCTGGGCTTCTGTGCCCAGATGTGTGGATAGGTGCAGATGAAGTGGGAGTGGGGTAGGAGAAGACTGGAGAGTAATCACTCCTTGCCAGATAACTCCAGTTTCCTGCATAGTCACAAAAGTCCTCTTAGGTCCTGCCTCTGTGAAGTGCCAGCCTGCTGGCCACTCCCCACCCCACCTCATATGCTGGATTAGGCATTTTCTATCCTGTGTGCATGCATACTTGCACCCACATCTGTAGTATCCCTAAAGTCTCCCATCCCAGGGTCTACCAGGAAGAAAGAACACTAGGGAGTTCTATAAAGTTATCAGCAAATTCACACACTCGTCGTTCATTCCACATGGCAAAGTGCATTAAGTAGTTTCTTGAGGCAGGTCCATCTGTCCAGGCAGGTCTTGAAGATGACCCTCCCCCCAAGCCTCCTATTTTATAGAAACATCAGGATATTTTACAAAGATCAAGGCACTTGGGAGAGTCAACAGCAACATTCTCATGAAGCAAGAGGGCTTGCTGGAGGGAGAGAGAGAAAAAGGGACAGATGGGAAAAAGGGCAATGTATTTCTGGGGGCCAAGAAAAACCTATTCTACGAGATGGAGCTATTTGGATGGAAGGAGCCTATAGCCTGAATTTAGCAAAGGAGGAAGAGAAGCAGTGGCCAGAATAACAATACCCCCAAGCCTCTTAGAACCCTGCCACCTTGAACGTGAAGCAGCAATCACCACGGAGTCAGATAGGCTCTTAGGCAAAGATGTTGGTAATAAAATCCAGGAATCGCTTAGCATACTGCTCGGGATGCACAGTAGAGATCTCTGCCCCCGCCTGTGAGAGGAGGTACAGAACCATGTGTCAGGCCACCTCACATCTTTCCCACTCCCTGTCCTCCCACCCACTCCAGCCTGTTTCCCTTCTTTTGCCACCCCACTGATCTGACCCAAGAAGCTCTCTGCTAAGAAAACAGCCAAGACAGGAAAGGGCAGGTTTTTGGGAACTCTCACCCCATGCTTGACAGTTTTGGCTGCATGAGCTGCTTTCTTCTTGGCATCATATTGTGTCAGTATGTCAATGAGGCCCATGAAATACACCTCCTTCTGGGGGGCCCCTGGAGAAAGATGACAATGAAAAGGCAGGTATGGTTCATATTCTCCTTCCCCAGGAATCAGCTGTTTTGAAAAGCTAACCAGTTTCTCCACTCACTGCTTGGTTTCTGTCCCCCAAGAACAACCCTCCCCTCTTAACTCTCAGAATCCCAAGATCTCTCACCCTCAGCACTCCGGATGGCGTAGACGTCAATGTAGGACTCAAACTCTCCAGGTCCCAGTGGGCGATGGGAATGAATGTAGCCTCCAATTCCCTCAGGGGAGGTGCCATAGGAGCCCACCAGAGCAGGAGGTCCAGTCGGATTACAGTCCCCATCCCACTCTGACTCGTCCTCCCGCACAGGTCCCTCCTCCTCTGGTTCAGAGCCCCGGATAATGTCGTGAATGCCCAGCAGAAGGCTGTAGTCCATGATCTTCAGTTGCACTAGAAACTGAGACCCACTGATAGATCAGAAAACCCTGAACTTCCTCCCCACAGCCAGGAGACAGTGCTATGCCTCTACCCTGGAGACCCTCCTAGGGAAAAGTAAGGAAAAAAAATTGAGATTGGGGTCTTCCACTGCCTTTTAGTGCCTAAATGTCCTAGAATCTATGATTACCTCTCTATTCATTCCAGCCTCCATGGGTTTTTCTTATGTCAAACTCAACCATTAAATATAGGAGACCCAAAGAATAA
This sequence comes from Dasyprocta punctata, assembly GCA_004363535.1. Taxonomy (NCBI): domain Eukaryota; kingdom Metazoa; phylum Chordata; class Mammalia; order Rodentia; family Dasyproctidae; genus Dasyprocta; species Dasyprocta punctata. The sequence continues at coordinate 68,322 of RJWM01001725.1, read as the reverse complement.
GGGGAGGAGAGGGACTCTTTCCTATGGTGAATGGAACAAACAACTAAAACAACAACAAAAAAAAAAAGAAAAAAAAAAAAGGAAAAAAAGAAAGGCACTTCTGAACACCCCAGTCATCACCTCCACATCTCTCTTTAGCTTCTCCAGAAATGCTTTCTTCTCTTCCTCACCAATGTACACTTTCTGGTTTTTGTTGAGGAAGTCCATATCTTTAAGGGTGGGCAATTCTTTAACCTAGAATAGGGAAAAAGATATCTTGGGACTATATCACCCTAGGGCCTGAACAACTCTGCCACTATGCATTGCTTTATTTTCACCTCAGTGGCCTTGAGGACAGCAGTTTCACACTGCTTCTGTCCAGTGAATACAGACTGTGAGCCAGGTGTGGCAGTGTCCACCTGTAATCCTAGCAATTGAGAAGCTGAAGCAGGAAGATCACTGCAAGTTTGAGCCAGCCTGGGCAACATAGCGAATTCAAGGCCAGCCTGAACCACATAGCAAGACCCTGTCTCAAAAAACAAGGGGGAAAAAAAAAAACCCAAACCCAAACCCAAACCCAAACCCAAACCCCACACTGTTTGGGAGACTCAGTCACTAAGCTGTACTACTCTGCATTACACCAT
>RJWM01001725.1:0-67599 GCA_004363535.1 Dasyprocta punctata | reverse complement strand
TAAGCAAGCACTCTGCCTAGCATAGAGCTATACCTCCATCTTGTATCCCACCTCATTCTGCTTATTCGCCTCAATAAAATCCTCCATGCTGACTTTTTTCCTTCTTTAGCAAAAATATCTGTTTCAATAGAAGACCCCAGAGTGAGAGGTAGAGGGTGGACATTTTGCTCTTGAAGTCCAGTATCTCCACCCAATCCCAAACCATTCACACAAAATACCCACTGCCAGGGACAAAGTGGCTGCTACTTCTGCCCCTCCAGGTCACCTCAGGGTCAGCAGAAGTTCATTCACCTCTCTCTTCTTGTCAGTGGCTTGAGAATAAATAGCTGTTGAGCCCCATATGAAGAATGGCCTTCTCATCCTAAGAAGACCCATTGCATCACCAGCCCCATCCCTCACCCTGGCACTTAAAATGAGGGTCACCTTTTCCTTATCGCTGGCTTCCCGGGACACTAGGGAGCCCTGTGGAGAGACCCAAAGACCAAGTCAGCAGAAGTAGTCAAAAGAATAGAACCCAGCTCCTAAAAAAATGAGTACCCAAATCCTTCTGTTCTTTCAAAGGAATCATCCAGTTCCCACCTAGGGCCCTCCCTATTCTCAGGCTACCAGGATCCTCCACTAACCCTGAGATCTCTTCTCCTTACCTTGAGGTCATACTTCCTGTGCACAGGAAGTCGGTGGCTAAACATATTGCGCATCACAAGCATATAGCTATCTTCGTTCTCCACACTGACTCGGTACATCCCCAGGAACTGGGGCAGCAGCGTGCTGCCATGGCATTTCACAATGTACTGGGGTAGAAAGGAGAAAGGCGTAAGGAGGGGCTGAGTATCAGAGACAGAAACTGCCCAGAGATGGGAATCCAAACACTACCATTTCAGAGGAGGCAGCAAACTTCAAGTAGAGAGCCAAGTGTGGTGACATACACTTGTGATCTCAGCACTCTGGAGGCTGAGGCAAGAGGATCACCAGGAGTTGCGGGGCGGGGGGGAGGCTTTAAGTAGAAAAGTGGTAAGAGGATCAAAAGTAGTGGAAGGTTCCTAAAAATGTCCCTGGTTATCCATGTGGTTTCTGAGTCCCATGTCTTCTGATTTCTTCCTTTGTATAAAGTGGAAGTGACTCCTCTCATTCTACCTTTATCTTTCTCTGAGAAGAAGATAGGAGTTATTGTCCTTACTGTAGGCCCTCTATACACAAGTGGTCTAAGAACCAGAATTAGAACTTATGTCTGCTTATCAATATGACTTACTCAGACTAGCATTTCTCAGTGGGCTAGATTCCTATAGTCTGTATGATGGCTATTTGGGATACTTCAGTCTTCCTACTGAGTCACACCCCTAGTCCTATTTATTTCTTATTTTGAGACAGAATCTGACTAAGTTTCCTTGGCAGAACTTAAACTTGTGATCTTCCTGGTTCAGCCTCCTTCAGTGTTCAAATTACAGGCATGTACCACTATGCTAAATTTAGTAATCTAGAATCATAAAAGGCAATTCCTCAGCCAGGCATGAAGGCACATGCTTGTAATCCCAGCAGGCTGAAAGAGCACAAGTTTGGGCAACTTAGCAGAAACCTGTCTCAATTTTTTTTTTTTTGGTGGCACCGGGGGATCAAACTCGCAACCTCACACCTGCCAGACAGGTGCTTAAGCCACTGAGCCAAACTCGCGGCCCTAGTTTTTTGAGACAGGGTCACACTATGTAGCTCAGGCTGGCCTTGCGCTCGCGTTGTAGCCCAAGCCAGTCATGAACTCACAACACTCCTCCTACCTCAGCCTCCTGAGTGCTGGGATTAAAGGCGTGTACCACCACGCCTGGCCCCCATCTCAAATTTTAAAAAAAGTTTTAAGTGGGGAAGCCTGGAAATACAGCTTGGCGTGGAGGCCCTGAGTTCAGTCCCTAGTACCACTACCAGGGGGAAAAAAGAGACAACTTCTCTTTCACGGCCGGAGGTATAGCTCAGTAGTGAAGCATTTGCCTAGCACGCTTTAGGCCCTGGGTTCAACCCCTAGCACAGTGAATTAAACAAAATACAACACCAGAACTATTTCTCTTTCAATGCTTCTTTCTTACTGCCGCAGTCTATTTCTCCTCAAAGCCAACTTTCTCAGAAAAGTAATCAGTCTACTTCCTCTCTCTCATTCATGCCTAAAATCATTGAAATCAGATTTATACCCTCATTTCTCTGGAATCACACCAAAATTCCTCAGTTATCAAATCCAGCTGGTATTCTAGTCATTGTCATATTTCAACTGTGTAGCACCTTATCCTGTTAGCCAGTCTCTCTTTAGAATGTTCTTCATCCTCAACTCTCATTACACCATTCTTTTGATTTTTCTCTACCCGCAAACCCTTTACAAAATGTACTAGGGAATCAAGTTAAAAGTGCCCGTCTACTCTTTGTCGCCTTTATAAATTTTTCTCTCTACTTGTTCCTTAGAGCTCAGTCTTCAATGTCCTCATTTCACTACATACAATAATCTTACCTACATTCATAAGTGATTTTATGTGAAAGTAAGTGATTGCAGTGATCACTTATTCATATACAGCTAACAAATCTAGACTCCTAGTCTAATTCTCTTTCTTGAATTCCATATCCATACTTGAACCACTTACAGGACATCTGTATGTGGATGAACTGCAGAAATCTAAAACTTGCCATGTTAAATCAGAACTTTCTCCAAAAATCTGTTCCTCTGTTTCTCAACTGTTGTTAAACTGGTGCCCAAGAATTTGGAGGCTCCTTTGCCTTAACTCCCACAATGTTCTTGTAGGTTTTCCTTAGCCACTTTTCTGACCTGGTCTTTGGGTCTCTCCAGAGTCCTCTAGTGTCCCACCCAGGAAGCCAGCCATAAGGAAAAGTTGACACTCATTTTAGGTAAAAAGGAGAGGAATGTGGTAGGGGAGAGAGAATTTTCCCAGGACAAAGTAGTACAGAAGTACCACTGGTAAGTACAAAATGGTAAGGGATACACCAAATTCTTCTATTAATTAAAACACACATAAGTATGCAGAGGACTCCCACCCTTTTTTTTTCCTTCAAATTCTTAGTTTTTGAAAAGGTGATTATGAAGTGTTTCTTGGGGAGATACAGAAGGTTTTTGAGGGGAGAAAAATGGATAGGGAATCTGTTCTGGCAGCTGAATATGTACCATAGGAAGGAGAAGGAAAGAATGGGCAGGAGAGAAGCTCAACCTGGTGGTAGTTGGAGAGGTTGCTATGCATGTCAGCAATGTCCTCACTGGATACTTCTTTGATGACTAGAGTCCGATCATAGGAGATGAGAAAGCGACCATCGCTGCCTTCACTTTCACTTGGGGGGCTTCGAGTTAGAGACACCTAAAGACAAAGAACAAGCTATAGGTTCTTTTTTCTTTATATGGAGAAATAAGTCATAGGTTAATGGCTAACAAAATGCTTCTAAAACCAGTTGAAACCTTGGGTAAAAGATTCAGCAGGGGTTAATCCTGTGTCCACATATAGATCAAATGAAATGGAATGCAAAGCTTTTTTTTTTTCCCCTTGTTGTTGTTTATGAACTAGGGATTGAACCCAGGATCTCATACATGCTAGGTAATTACCACTGAGCTACATCCCTAACCCTTTTTATTTTTTTGACACAGTCTTGCTAAACTTTCCAGGCTGACCTTGAATTTTCGATCCTCCTGTCCCAGCCTTCCAAATAGTTAGGATTACAGGCACTGCCACTGTACCTAGCAAATGCAAAATTCTTAATGTATTTGTATTTTTTTCCCAAGGATGTTTTCTTTAGATTAGTTTCATTAGCTTTCATTAGTTTTTTGTGTTTGTTTTTCTTGCAGTACTGGGGACTGAGCCCAAGACCTGTGTGTGCCAGGCAAGTGCTCTACCAATGAGCTACATCCCCAGCCATCATTAGATTTTTGAAGATGACTTTGACCAGAAAACAATAAAGAACCTATTTGCTGAGGCTTTTATTTCTCCAAATATGACTATCCCAAGAACTCCCAAATCACTAGGGACTATCCTTATCCCATAACAAACTCTCACCAAGTAATCCTGGTCATCAATGCCAAATCTATCACGGAGATTCCTGAAGACTTGGGGACAATATTCCTTGAACTTGAAATGACTGGGCAGATTTTCCCTGAAATACAGGTTTTCATGGTGAAACAACAAAATAACAATATTACCTTATATTTAAATATGGCTTGACAGTTAATAAAGCACCTTTACACTTATTACCCCATTTGAGTCTCATAAAACCCTGTGAGGTACTTTTAAAGGTGTTTTATAGAAGGCAAGCCATGTTTCAGGGTGATTGAGTGACCTGCCTAAGTTACATGGCTGGAAAGTAGTATAACAAATAGCATTTCCCAAATTCCAAGCAAGTTAGATACATTCTAAGGTTGGTTATAGGTACTTGTGTTGTTTAAATGGCATCTTTTGGTACTGGGGGGCTTAGAAGACTAAAGTACTTCTTTCAGAGACTCCTTATCAGTAGATAATAGTAATGGCATGTGAATCTATTCATTCTATGGAACTGTCAGGCTAGAGGAGAGGTAGCACACATAAGGGTTCAGACAACATTAGGAATTATTTTAATTTCTTTGCACAAACCTTTCTATATTGGGAAGGATGTTGGGTCATACAATTTATAAAATGACTTCCAAATCTAAAACATTTAACTCATGAACTCTTTTAAAATTACTTATTAATCTTTTTCTAGAAGGTTGCCATAAGATGGACAAGGATTCCCCACTTACCTATGAAAAAGGTGATTGTTGACCTTGATCTTGGAGCTAGCCTTAAAGTCATCTGGCAGAAGCATCACGGGGGGAGGCACCTGGCTGAGCTCATTGATCTGATAGTCAAAACATGAAAAAGGAGGCAGTAAGAGTGTGGAGAGATACTTATACAATGTGTCTGGGCAGGAGTCAGGAAAGGGCAACTCAAACCTCATTTCTTTAAAAACACTAGATGTGCGTATGTCTCAAATCAGAGACTGTGTCTAAGCCCGTCTGCTGCTCAAAGATTGCTGTAAGCAATCCTCACACTCCCACCCCCATGGAACTTCATGCTCTCAACAGTAATTTTATATTAGGCAAACTCTGTAAGCAACTCAAGACTATTTTTAAAGCTGTGAGAAATTCTAGAAAAAAGGCAAAAACAACAACAACAACAACAACAAAAAAAAAACCCAAAGCAAAACAAAACAAAACAAAAAAACCTCTGAAGACTCAAGACAAGTTACTTGTTCAATTTAAAGAAAAAATGTTTTTAAGCGCACAGAGTTAATGGGGCTCAGAAGGGTCAAAACCAGCATGAAGATGAAATACCCCTATCTCCTAAGAAGTATCTCCTTATAAACAGGTCAGTCCTTCCAGACCACTCTGACCCAGTTCTCTGCAGGAGGCACCCACCTACCTAGGTGTAAAGTAAGGGAACAGCTGATCTCAGAGGGAATGCAGGCCATCAGAGGACAAGAGCTCATTAGGTGACTGTTTCCTAAAGTGAAGCCAGTCTATAGCCCAAAGGACAAAAGCAATCACATGTTCTCCTCAGCCACAGGATCTGTAGCCTTCTAATTTAGGGTGGTAGAAAGGGGGCTTCTGTATTTGGAAATCTCAAGGAAATGTCCTTTCACTTTGGTGTTGCTAGATTACCTCTCACCTGCCTTTAACAGTGCATGATGGGGACACAGTGCCTGCCTGGCAAGCATGTCATGAGTTCAATTCCCAGTACCAAAAAGCAAACAAACAAACAAAAAAACTAGTGCATGATGTACCACATGATTCTAACCGCCAGTTTATGTAAGTCCTGCCACCCTGCCCCCAGATTGTCAGCTCTAAGGACAAGCGTTCATCCCAGTCTTCATACTTGCCTAGTTAGCACAATGTTTGGCACAGACAGACCTGAAATGTTTATTAACTGAATAAACGAATATCTTGCCTATCCTTACTTGATAATTTGAAAAAGGTTAAGAACTGCACTCTAACCTAAATTCCAAACACTGCAGTGCATGCAACTCCCCCGTTCTCGTAGAAAAAAAGAGGACAGAACACATTTCTCCAGAGGGGGGGAAAAAAGCCACTTGAGATTCCCAGCCTAAAATTCAGCTACAGCTCTTCTTGCCCCCTCCTTACCACCTGCTAAGTAGGCTGAATCATCACTAAGGCGTATGTTCAAGGAATTTCTCCATTCCAGACACTTAAGTAGATACATGTTGGCTGAAGGGTGGGCTGATGAAGCTAAAGTATATATACCTAAAGAAGCTGAAGCAAGTCTTACATGTAATCCTCTAATCCTTACCGAGGGAAAACCCTCACTATTAAGCTTCCTATAAGGAAGGTACATACCTAAGCTGGAGGGTATACATAGAGAGCCAGTCCTACCTTCATCCTTGCCCATCCAGTGTACTGGATATTTGCTAATAAAGACATTACCACTCAGAGGGCTGCAAATACAAAAGGGAGCCAACTGACCCCAAATGACGTTCTCAACTATAAATTAAGCATATGAAAAAACTGCATTCTTCCTCATCCCCTTCCACCCTCATGACCTTGCCATGACTATAACAATTCAAGGAAGCTGATTACTAAAATATTCTGTCACATTCAAGATCACTGCATTCCACTCACTCCCGACTGAGGCAAAGAGGCTATGTCTGTGCTTCCTTCACTGGAGAAATCCTCTCGAAGATACACTGGCTTCCTCCTGACTCCCAAGCTAGACCTTTTAGAGTACTTTCCTGTCCCCAAAGTTCACCAGCATCGTGTTCCTGGGATCAGAGCTCCTCTGTTTCTCTTTGGTCAAAAACAACCCCCACTTGAACCAAATACCATCACCAGCCAGCAATGGGAATGCGGTTAAGACCACAGGCATATATCTACGCTAAATCCCGAATAAGTGCACCCTTTAGCCTCAGGGTGGTGTACCTTCTCTGAAATGCTGTACCTCTAGAAGGAAGAGACAAGCAAAATTAAAAGGTCCAAGAAGCGCGGACCTTCCTCCCAGACAAAGCCAAGGCTGCAAAGTAGGAGTGAGGCTAGAAGCAAGGTAGAAAGGAAAATGAACGATCCCCTTTATCGAGCCACCCCATCCCCATACACACAATCTCTGAGACCTCACCACCCCTAAGAGCCACTCCTCAGGTTCCTCCTGCTGGAGCCGTATCCCGGCCAGTCTCCGTAGCCTGGGGCTGAAAGAAGTCAAGAGACGGGGACCTGGACTTCAGGTGAGGAAGGCAGTACTCTACTAGAGTAAAAGGGCTGACGGGGAAAGAAAAGTCCACAACCAGAAGACAGTCTGGAGGAACACCTGATGGCAGGGGCCAGGAGAGCAGTGCGGCGGGTGGGTGGCAGCGCGAGGGAATCCGGACGCCCCAAAGCGCAGGAGCTGAGAGGGCTGAGGACTGGGTTGACAGGGGCTAGGGCTGGTTCTCACCGAGTGGGCTACGCCCCACAGGAACACACCCACCAGCGGGTCGGCTGCCCGGAACACCTTCACCTTCTGTTGCACGAAATGCTTCTTCTTGGTTTTGGAAGCGAAGCCGAAACCCGGGCCAGCGCCCGCTGTTGCCGCGGGTGCGGTGGCTGGCGGGACCGAGGACGCCATAGTCTCCCGCTCACTCGACTGAGTGGAAGCGGGAGCCGGTCGCGATTCAGACGCCCGACCCCGGAAGCGGTGCTCACCTGCGCCGTTGTCACGTGACCGGAGGCTGGCCCACAGGCGCGCGGAGGGGGCGGGGCAAGTCCGGCTCCGCCCCCGACGCCTGCCCGCCCAGACGCCAGCGCAGTAGGTGGGCTCACCTGGAACTGGGTGAGCTTGCTGGAGGGAGGGCGGCCATCCTGGTCGTGTTCCTAACCACTCATTCAGGCGCCAGAGGTGCGCCCTGGCCGGCCAGGATAATACCGGGTAGGAAGGTCGGGAGTTTGGCAGCAAAGTCACCGTTTTCTGGATCTGCCATGTTTCTAGAGTAACCTGTAGTCTGAGGCTAGCGCGAAGCGTTTCTTTAGCGAGTAGGGAGGGATCTGGGAGAGGTAGGCATGAGAAATCCTAAGTTCTTGTGTTTTTTGGAGATCTCGAACTCACTATGTAGCTCAGGCTGTTCTCAAACTCGCAGCGATCCTCCCGCCTCTGCCTCCTGAGTACTGAGATCACAGGCGTGCGCCACTGTGCCCGGAGAATTCTGAACACTAGCGTGTTTAAATTTGTTCATTTATCTAGTCACCAGGTATCTAGTGAACATTTATTTATACGCAGTACTGTTCCTCGAACTGACATTTCCTTTGATTGAAGCTGGGAACAAATAGTTCCAGCCCTAAAGCAGTTGGGCAGGGGGTGGGGGTGTCTAATGGCCCTGGCTGGCCAAGGAGAAAGTTGCAATATTCAAGATAAAAGCTATACTGCAGCTGCCTGTGAGGCAGTAATTAGGACACAGGGTGAAGTACAGATGGTCAGGAAACCATTGGAAGAGGTTAGAGACTTATGGAAGTGTTGCTGGAATTCGGGGCCAACTGTTAGAAGGCTTTCTATGCGGAGCTCAGTGTACGAAGACATTGAGACAAAACAACAACAACAAAAAAAACCCTTGTCTGTTTCTGCAGATGTTAATAGTAAAGTAGGGCTGGAACTTGAGAACCACTGGAAAGAAACAAGACTTAAGATTAGGGAGGGTAGGCACTGGAGAGCTCCATAAGTGGATTTAATCTAGTGAGTATGCTTTTAGAAGGACCACTTAGGCATCATTCTGGAGGGTGACAAGTGTTGCAAAAGTTCACACACAATGAACTAAAGCTGTGGCTATTGAGTTAGGAGAAAAGGATATCATCTAGAGATACAGATAATTGGGAAAATACATAGTGCAGCCAGCATGATGGTGAACACTTCTAATCCCAGCACTTGGTGGGCAAGCTAAGGCAGAGGATGGTGAGTTCGAGCCTAGGGTGGACAACTTAGTGACCTTGTGAGAGTCTGTCTCAAAATTTCTAAAAAGCGTTGGTCAACATAGTTCTGTGTGAAGGCTCAGTAAGAAAAAAGCAAGTAAGCAAGCTGTTTTTAGCAGGTATGGTTCATAGGAAAAGCTGGACATTGAGAGTGAGTTCCAGGCTTCTGCCTAAAGTGAGAATGGAGGTGACCTGAAAAGTAGCAGTGTTGGGGAAAAGATGAGTTCAGTCTGGAACATTTCAGGTTCCTGAGGACAACTGGACATACAGACCCTGAGCTCAGCAGATAATCTGGGCTTTGAATGCAGATTTAAGAATTGTTCTGAACTCTGTGGGCATGGATGACACACCCAGAAAGAGCAAGGAGAGCACAAAGGGCTGAATCCAAAGCCAGAGCAGCATTTGGGAGGCTGACAGAGGAAAACTCAGAAGGGGTGGCCAGAGGTTGAGGAGGCTGGAGAGGAGGGTCATAAAACCCCAGGGAGCAGAGCTTCAAGGAGGAGGTGGAGAATATGGAAAGAAGTAAGACAAGGACCAAGAAATGCCTGTTTCATTTGCTATCAGGTAACCTCCGAAGAAGCAGTGTGAGCACAAGAGCCAGGGTGGGGTGGGCTCAGGGATGAATGAGAGCAGAGGGAGTGATAGTGGGAAGCTTGGGACTGTTTCTGGAGATTTTTCAGTAAGAAAACAAGAAAAAAATAAGAAAAAAAAATCCCAGGTAAAACCAGGAAGTCATTTATTGAGAAGTACACAGAAAAGGAGAAACCTTACAAGAAGAAAAGGTCATTGAGACAAATGTTAAAGATACAATTTTATATACTATTGTACTTTTAGTTATTTTATATACTGGGGTTTTATGTAATTAATCTCAAAAATTAAGGAACCAGGGGATGGGAATAATCTCTGGCCTAGCATGGGAGGCCCTGCTTCAATCCCCAGTATTGCAGTGGGTGGGGGCAGGGAGTCTCTATGAGGGATTCATTTCAGTTCAGAAAAATCCTCCTTGTCAGAGAGAGAATGAAAGTATATGTGGAGATATAGCCAAATATGAAGGGTTTTTGGGAGGAGTGAACTTCATGCTTGATCACTCTAATTTTCCTAAAGTTGTTGTCTGAGAGAGGAAGGCAGGAAGGTCATCTCCAGGAGTGAAGGCTTTAAGACAACTGCTGTAGAAGGCAGGAGAGGAGACAGAGCAGGGAAACAGGAGGAACACAGCAGCACTGAAGGGCTGGGTGGGCTTGCATCTCTTCATCTTTAGTTGTCTGGGTTTTTGTTTTGTTTTGTTGCACAGTTTTCTCCAAGCTTTGAGGGATGAGCAGAGAAAATAAGGGTTGGAAGTGTGATCCTGGAACAAGAAAACTGAGCAGCTGGCAAGGGAAGGATAGCAATGCACTGGCTGGGACTGGGATGATGGTCTCAGTAAAAATGAAGAGAACACAATATTTTTTGTTGTTGTTAAAAATCACAAACCAGCCAGGTGTGGTGGTGCACGCCTTTAATCCCAGCACTCAGGAGGCTGAGGCAGGAGGATCATTGTGAGTTTGAGACCAGCCTAGGCTACAAAGTGAGTTCAAGGCTGGGTGTGGTGGTGCATGCCTTTAATCCCAGCACTCAGGAGGGTGAGGTAGGTGGAGCATTGTGAGTTCCAGGCCGGCTTGGGCTACAACATGAGCGCAAGGCTGGCCTGAACTACATAGTGTGGCCCTGTCTCTAAAATCTAGGGCCAGGAGTTTGGCCCAGCAGGCTTAAGCGCCTGCTTGGTAGGCACAAGGTTGTGGGTTTGATCCTCTGGTGCCACAAAATCAGAAAAACAAAAAAAAAAAAAACAAAGTGAGTTCAAGGCCAGCCTGAACTGGATAGTGAGACCCTGTCTCAAAAAATAGGGCTGGGGATTTAGCTCAGTGGCCTAAGCACCTGCCTGGCAGGCGCAAGGTTGTGAGTTCAATCCCCAGTACCAAAAAAAAAAAAAAAAAGTACAAACCACTTAAACATCACCAATAGGGAATGGTTGGATGGGCTGGATGGGATGGATAAACATATGAAAACTACACATATTTCATGAGGTAAATCAGTGTGTATTGACATGAAAAGATCTCCAGGGAGGGAAAAAGTCTTTGAGCAAATAAATGGCAAAATATGTCTTGCATGGTGGTGCACACCTGTAATCCCTCCTCTCTGGGAGGCTGAGGCAGAAGGACCACAAGTTACAGCTCATCCTGGGCAAGTTAATGATTTAGGGAGACTCTGTCTCAAAATAAAAAGGGCTTATAGCTATATGAAGGCTCTGGGCCCAATCCCTGATACTACCAAAAAAAAAGTCAAACCTAGAAGGATATTCATCACACTATTAAATGCCATTACATCCAAATAAGGGAGTGAGATTAGGGAGGGATAAAGAAGATTTACAACAACATAAAGTTATCATTGAATTTATTTTATTTTAAAGATATCTATGTACACCAAGTAAATACACACTGGGTATGTGCAATTTGGTTTGTCTTCCACGCTGGCATGCAACATTTGGGCAGATGTGAGTGAGCAAGCCGGGTACCCCTTGTGGTGGCCCTGGCTCTCTGTAAGGGATGTGATATAGGAACAGGAAGAGGAGAATGTAGCGTGAAGTTTCTGGTGAAGGGTGGTATGTGCATTGTTTCTTATTTCTGCAAGTGAGTTACATTTCCCTTACATCTTACTAAAGAGCAGGCCGCTCCTTCTGTGTCACCTCTCTCTTCATCTGCCCTATGTGTTCACATTTTCTTATACACAGTTTTAAAAAATCATTTGGAACTGGGTGAGGGGTACACACCTGTAATACCGGCACTTGAAACTTGAGGCAGGAGAATCTCCATGAGTTCAAGGCCAGCCTGGGCTACAGAGTAAATTCAAGGCCAGCCTGAATCTCATAGCAAGACTCTAGCTACAAAAAAAAAAAAAAAAAAAAAAAAAAAAAAAAAAAAAAAAAAAAAAAAAAAAGAAACAACAACAACAAAAAACCATTACATAAGCCCCCTGGATTCTTAGATGTCCTTTTGGCAAATACGAACTTAATCTACAGGTGCGCTACCGTCCTCCTTATTCTCCAACAGGTCTGAGACAGCACAATATCACCCTAATCCTCTATCCTGTGAGTTGCAGGTATAGGGGAGCCAGATTGGACCTCCTTTCTCAGAGCAGTACTTTTCAGACTATTCCATAGAACCCCCAAGGTCTCTTTGGACTCTTCAAGGGATCCTTAACTAATGAAGCATTTCTCACCAGAAAAAGAAAATGCCAACTACCCAGGTCTGCATTGTTATTTTTTATATCAAGACTCTACGTAATATTTATTTTGAGAAGTATTTGAAAGTTACCACTTTGGATTTATTCCACACCCCTCTGGTATTTTCCCCCTGGTATTCCTCCTTAATGCTAACAGGGGCTCAACAAGTGAAGGAAGTAGGGCCCTTTCACTGGCAGGCATCACAGGCTATGACGGCCAGCATTTACCATCTGCACTCAGACTGAGCTTTCTTTCCTAACTTAAAATAAGTCAGGTGGTAGACTGTCCTGCTGCTGGAGGATCCATATATATATATTTTTGCCTTTCCTTTCATTTTTTCTTTTTTTTCCTGAGGCAGGGTCTCAATATGTAGCCCAAGCTGGCCTTGAACTTGTGCAATCCTCCTGGCTCAGCCTCCCAAATGCTAGAATAACAGGTGTGCACCACCACACCCAGTAAGATCCAGGTCTTTCATGCTGAATAAAACTGGTATCTGGACATTGGGCTTCTTGGTTTGAACTGGCTAGTGACCTCATCAGTGCATTTACCTGGAAAACCATCTTAGCACCAAGTGGAAGGAAAAGGCCATCTGGAACTAAAGCAACAGTCCTCTCAACTGTGAGAGAGGGGCACAGGGCTGAGAATGGCTGGGGTCAAGCCCTCAGGCTCTACCACCCCTGGAAAATCTGCCCTGGCTCTTTCTTTAAAGTGCACTTAATACCAGATGGGGACATTATACAAGGAACTCTTTGTGGGGGAAAATGTATTCTGGGGAGAAGCCAGGCTCCAGCTCAAAAGAAAAGCATCTAGAGAGAGCTATTTTGCCAATGAACTGGAAGCCCCAAACCAAAAGGCAGAGAACAGAAGAACATGAGACCCAATATGGGAGAAAGAAATCCAGCTCATTGCTTCAACCTGAGGGTACTGTGACAAAAAGAAAAACAAAACTAAACAAAAAAACACTTAGCAACTTCTCAACTAGTTCACTCTCCAGACTCAAGGACTAATCATTCTGATGATACTATTACCACTGACAGATGAGCAGCCATTTGACAGACTATTGGGAAAAGTCTGTCTCCTCATTTCTTCAAAATATTTGTAATCAACTCGGAGTTCTGGATGAGAAAGGGAAATGTCCTTTAAATAATCCATGTTTCTCAGTCCAGGGGAAAATGGAGATAGAAGGCAACAGGCAGACTTTTCAGGACAGAGGTAACTACCTGAAATCTCTTGATTGAGGTGAGGGGTGTATGCAGAAAATTATTTGTATAATTTAGAAGCCCTTCCATTTCACCCTCCCCTGTACTATTCACAAAAGAGGAGAGAGGAAGAGTGTATTTGTCTTCTGAGGGTGCTAAGACATTCTTCTGCTTAAGGCTTTGTATGTACATGTGTGTATGTATGTGTGCATGTGCACATATGTGTGTGAGAAAGAAGGATCATAGCCCTCTAGTTTCCATTTCTTCTTTTATCATCTCTGTGACCTCTGCTCAGTGACCAATACCACTCAGTGTGAGAGACGAGTATATGAGAGAAGAAACATTTCCCCTCCTCTCTATTGTCCCAAATGAGGAGGGTAGACTATGCTTAGAAATTGCTAAATACATTACTAAATATTTAAGAGAGCAGGACAGAGAGAGGAGAGACACAGCAGCAGCTTCTGATATATAGATACAGAGTACAAAGAGATACAGAGTCAGTAAGAGAAGACATCCAACAATACAGTCCAACAACAGGGGTTGGAGAGGGAGTTAGTATCAGAGACCACAGGTTTGCAGCATGCTGAGAGAAGAGGCCTCAGTCCCTCTTAGAAACTGGGGAAGAAAGAAAAAGAAAGTATGAGGAACCAGCTGCAGCCCAGCTGCTTTGTAGGAACAGATGGCTTTTGTCACACTTTGGTTTACGGTCCTGTTCCTTTAATGCCACCAACCAGATCACCCACCCGGCCCCTGCTATGCCATCACTGACCCTCCCGTAGTCCTCTTTAGGGAAGAGGGGTGGGTTAGAGTTTGGGACAGCTGTTTCTACCTCCACTGACCCATAGGAAGGGGACTGCTGACATTATACTTAGAGGGACAAAGTTAGACTTCATGGGCATTTCCTGTAGCTTTTTGGTGGTACGTGTAGATGGCAGGACAGGTCATGGATGTTGGCAGTAATTCACATTGTTTTTACTGCAGATGTCTTCAGAAAATCTCTATCCACCTAAAATATTTACTGGGTGTGGTGGCGCACACCTTTAAACCCAGCACTTGGGAGGCTGAGGCAGGAGGATCATTGTGAGTTTGAGACCAGCCTGGGCTACAAAGTGAGTTCAAGGCCACCCTGAACTGCATAGTGAGACCCTGTCTCAAAAAATAGGTCCAGGGATTTAGCTCAGTGGTGTAAGCGCCTGCCTGGCAAGTGCAAAGTTGTGAGTTCAATCCCTGGTACCCACCCCCTAAAAAAGCAAAACAAATAAAATATTTGAGGGTAGGGGTGGAAGGAGGATCTCTTGTTACCCATGGTCTATGATGGTGATGGCAAACCTTTTAGAGCTTTTAATGATACAAACAGCCCACTGCAGTATGCATGCCATAGGTTTGCCACCACTGGTCTATGACCTGTTTGTGGCAGATGGATAGTGGCCCTTGCTCACTTCTTTTGACATATGGCAGTGACCCCTAGTGGCAGAAAGCAGTACTGTGGTTACTACAATAGCCAAAGGGAAAGCGTTAGAACAAGAGAGGTGTCAGTGTTTAGTGTGTGGAACACACAGGTCTATGCACATGCAGCCCCTAGACGGGGAAGGCAGGAGCTGAGGGGTAAGAGTATAGCAAAAGTCTTTAGATGGTTAAAAAAACAGAGAACCAAAGAGGTGTGGGCAAGAAAGGAGGCCATGTGAGGCTGGTCAGGGGAAGTGGCCCAGGACTACCTCAAAGTGCAGGTATATAGCCATCGTCTTGTGGGAGATTAGCTGGCTGCTGTCTCTTGGTGGAGAGGGAAAAGCTTGGCCTGGTCCTCAGCCTCATAGCCACATGGCAGGTCGCTCCTAAAGGAAGACACACACCCAGGTCAGCTCCACATAAAGGAAAACATTCCGGTCATGGACACTGCTCTGATAGCATTCCTGTGAGATAAGGAAGGGCAGGGTCAAGGCCTACTCATGCGAATACAGGGAACTACAAGGCCAGACTGATGTAAATGACTTACCCAAGGTCACAATGTTCCCAAAGGGAGGAGAGAAACCACTTTATTGGGTGTGCATGGCCCCATAACTAGATTGGGAAGAGACCCCAAAGGGGACTAGAGGAGGGGACAGTGTTCTGCACAGAGACAAGGGAATGCCTGTATCTCCCTGACAACACAGGGAAGGCAGGAAGATTCTCATTTCCTCCACCCTCCCCCAGAGGCTCCAGGGAAGCTCTAAGCAGGGCAGAGGAAAATTTAATCATTCTTCTGGTCCCACCCAGAAAACCCAAGAGTAGTGAAAAATGTTTGTGTACCTATTGTCGTTGATATCTGTGGCATTTCCTGAAGGGATTGACAATGAAGCCGTGGTGAGAAGAAAGCAGACAGATGTTAGAAATGGTCTTCCTAGGTCCCTCCCATCCTAAGCCCTCTGTAAAACAAGTCTTCACCTTCTGTCCTCGGCCACCTAAGGCCACACCATTACTTTGTTTGAGAAAAAGCCTTCTGCCCCTAACTAAGGAGAAGAGAAAGGGACAGGCAGGAAAGGTGAAATCTAGACCTGAAAAAAGTGGATATGTATCTTTTTGTTTTTTGTCTTTGTGGTGCTGGGGATTGAACCTAGGGCTTGGTGCATGCTAGACAAGTGCTCTGCCAGGGAACTATATCTCCAGTCCAGGTAACTTTGTATCTGAAGCCTTGGCATATGAAGAAGGTTCAGTTAAACTAGGGTCGCTAACTTTTCCCATACTTCTCCACTTGCTCAGGAGATCCCAAAGGCTGGATTACCCATCGTGGTCACTTACCATTGTCCATGTTGGCCTTCTGATATGAAGTCAAGGGGCCACCAGAAGATGGGGCTCCACTGCTGGTACAGGAGTTAGCAAAGCTGGATAGAGTGGAAAAGAGAGATACAGCCACTAGCATCCATCCTTCACTATTCTGAAGCCCACTACCCCACATCTACCATCAGCCATAGAGTCACACAGCCTTCCACATGCCCAGAGACCAGAGGACAACAAACATGATGTCATGGGTAGGGAGGCAGAAGCACACCTTATCACAGGTATGATCTTGAGGAAGGATTAGCAATGAAGCTATTTGGGAAAATAACTGAGTCTCAACCAATAATTGACCCAACTCTATGCCCTCTAGGCTCCAGAAAGTCTTGGGTTGGGACTCCAGTCCACGCCCATGGTCACTCACTACACATCTGACGTGGAGCTAGGTGCAGCCTGCAGGTACAAATTCTGGTAGTTCTGGAAAAGGCTGTTGGTGTAACTGATGCACTCAGGGCTCCGGGTGCCATAGGGGTTGGTGGGGGAGGATGCCGGATAGTGGCCAGGCCGTACAGGTTTGGCTGTGGAAAAGAGGGAATAAATATGAGGAAGCTATTTGTTACTCTGAATTTCTCTGGTCCTAGAGGTCTTTTCACAGAGCTTGAACTGAGCTGCTTACAAGATAATTCATCACTTTTTTTTCTTGGCAGTACTCAAGATTGAACACAGGACCTCACATGTTAAGAAGGACTCTACTGCTGAGCTCCTGTCCCAGGCCTTTTTGCTCTTATTTTTGGATGTGCGGGAAGGCTGGGCACTAGAAGCAATACTCTAGTTGCCTGGTACTCAGGAAGTTGCCTGACTTGCTCCAGGTGATAATCTCAACTTGCCTGCAACACCCACTCACCAATCTGGGCAGAATGGCCTCTCTTGCCCGAACTCTTGTACCGTACAGCCTCCTTGATGCGGTCCACCTCCTGCTGGTACCGGCGCTTGTCCTTCATGGCACCCTCCTTGGCCTCCTTCAGTGCACCCTCCAGGGCCTTAACTCTCTCAGCCGTAGCCCTAAGTCGTTTTTCCAGTTTAGGAAGCTCACAACGCAAATCTGCATTGTCACGTACCAGCTGTGGGGTGTCCAAGGAGAAGAGGCCCAGACAAAGGCACGCAACCCAAGACAGTCATGGGGTAGAGTGTGGGGGTGAGGGGTGGAGAAAAAATAAAGAAAAGTCAGGAGTCAGAGAAGATGGAGACCACATTGTTTCTGTAAAAGATAACATTCCCTTTGTGTGATGTGGTCTTGGATCCAGTTTTTTACTTCTACCTACATCATTTTTCTAGGCTGCAAAACCTGCCATTGCCACTATAGGCCAGAAGTTTTTTTTTTTGTTTTTTAAGACAGGGTCTTGCTATGTAGTTCAGGCTGGCCTTGAGCTCACCCTATAGCCCAGGCTGGCCTTGAAGTCATGGCAATCCTCCTGCGTCAGCCTTCCAAGTGCTGGAATTACAGGCGTGTGCAACACTGCCCGCCTAGCCCAGAAGTCTTGACAGTGCTGGTCCCCTTCTCCATCTGGCCTGGGAACTTCCCTCCACCATATCTCACAGCTTGTGCCAAACCAACAGCTCCAGGGCTCCCATGGGGATGAGGCATCCCCTCCCCCAAAGATGGCTGCATGGGCATGCAAAGGGCAGGGCAGCTAGGGGCAGGTCATAGTGTGAGGCATGGATGTGATATGGAGGAAAATGAGCATAGGTAGGTGCGGTGCAGAGCAGTAGCAGAAGTTGTAATTCAGAAGCCCCCACATACATCCACATACACACTGTGCCCCACAGGAAGGACAGAAAATGTTTGAGATCTCACAAACATTTGTGCTCATTACTCTGATGCTGAAGGACTTCCTGGGCTGTCTCCCTCATTTAAATTAAGCTAGAGTGTTAGGACAATCCCGTTGCACCCAGAAAAGTCTCTGACCCTTCTCCATAATGACTGGGGGCACCACAAACTACAAAAGGAGCAGGGCCTTGGGGATATCAGGCACACTGGCATAGCAGGAAACAGTGTTTTTGCTGTGACAGTAGTTTAACTTAATTGATAATACAGTTGCAGCCTTGACTATAAAGATTGTGTTAGCTGAGAACTTTTATATCTCTCTTTTTTTTCTTTTTTCTTTTCTTTTTTTTTTTGCGGCACCGGGGATTGAACTCACAATCTTGCCCCTGTCAGACAGGCGCTTAAGTCACTAAGCCAAACTCCCAGCCCTGGTTTTTTGAGGTAGGGTTGCACTATGTAGCTCAGGCCGGCCTTGCACTCACGTTGTAGCCCAAGCCGGCCTCGAACTCACAACACTCCTCATACCTCAGCCTCCCGAGTGCTGGATATCTCTCTTTTTTCTTCCTGTCTCTAAGGTAGGACATTATGGTGAGTAATCTATCCTTTGAGGGGGCAGTTTTGGCCTTTGGGACTTATAGCAGAGAGGGAAGCAGAGGCTTCAATGAGGGAAAAAGATAAGCCTTTGTTTTATTTGTTAATTTTAAGCAATTTTATAGGCATTTGGATAGAGAGAGTGAACATATGGGAATGAAAACAGAATGGCACAACTATTAATTATTTCCTGAGCCAGGCGTGGTGGCTCATGCTTTTAATCCTAGCACTCGGGAGGCTGAGGTAGGAGGAGCATTGTGAGTTTGAGGCTGGCTTGGGCTACAGTGCAAGTGCAAGACCGGCCTGAGCTGCATAGTGCGACCCTGCCTCAAGAAACTAAGGCCAGTAGTTCGGCTCAGTGGCTTAAGTGCCTGCCCTGGCAGGTGCGAGGTTGTGAGTTCGATCCCTGGTGCTGCAAAAAAAAAAAAAAAAAAAATTTCCTGGCAGTCCTTCAACTTTTTGGTAATGTTACAATTTATAGTAAGGGAAGGAAAGAAAGATGGTAGTAAAGCCCTCTACAGCCCCAGATAAAATCAGTAAACTCTGAAGATTACCACTGGACTGCAGGTTTGGGAATTTTTCATTACAAAAATTGTGTAGTGAGTATTTACTATGTAGGCTAGGCATCTCATTGGGAGGAAAAGAAAGTAAAGTTCTAGGTTAGTGAGAATGTGAGTTTACCTGGAATTTTAAGATGGCCTCAAGAAGAAGGGAATGAGGTCTGGATTTTTCTTTTACTTTTCTTTTTTTCCTCCCCCTTTCTACTACACTGAGGATAAAACCCAGAGCCTAGGCAAGGGGTTTACCACTGAGATACACCCCAAACCCCAACAGAGTTATGGTTTCTTTTATGAATCAATTGAAAGAACCAGTGGACAGACTGTTGAGCCTGACTCAAGGCTCAACTCCTTGGCACTAGTGCGGGTGCTCTGCTCTGCACACACCAAACATTTCCTGTCCTGCCCTTCCACCTCCCCAGCCCGTACCTTTGAAACCCAGTCATCCAACTAAGGAACCGCAGCAGCAGAGAGGGCGGCAGAGAGGCGGGAACTTTAATAAGCAGGCATTGTAACTGGTCCCAAATGGGCTGGTTTGACTATCTCAAGGACATCATTTAATGTCCTGGATTCCTTCCCCAAGGCTAGCACATAAAGCTGTCTCCATGAGAGCTCAGTGCCCCTGCTTTTCTTGTGTCCCTGCTTTCTCTCTGGCTAAAGTCTGATATATATTCTTTTCTTTCGTGTGTGTGTATGTGTGTGTGTGTGTGTGTGTGTGTGTGTGTGTATTTCTTTTATTTTCTTTTTGTGGGGCTGGGGATCAAACCCAGAGCTTCACACATGCCAAGGGCTTTACCCCTGAGCTACACCCCCATCCCCTTGCTATCCGGCTCCATAATTCTTCAACTTCTGTCCATTTCAATCTCTTTCTCTAAGGTAGGCCTGAAGAATCCATTTCTAGCAGAGGTGAATCAGGAACTTTGAGAAGTGAAAATAGGCATGAACCAAAGAGCAAGAAAAAAGTAGGCCCAAATATGATAGAAAGAAATGGCTAGGGCGGGGGATTTAGCTCAGCAACGTAAACGTCTGCCTGGCAAGCGTGAGGTCGTGAGTTCGAACCCCAGTACCAAAAAAGAAAAAAAAAGATAAAAAAAGAAATGACTAGTAGTGGAAGTAAAAGAGAAAAGTAAGTAAGGAAAATATGTAAGTATATTTTCCTGAATCTAAGGGCCTCCAAGGATTCTGGGAATCATAGAGACCTGACCTCAAAAGTTCACCCCTTATCTGGGCTCTTACCTGTTTGTGAACCTTTGTAAGCTGTTCCAGGTTGTTCTCAAGAAAGGAAATCTTCTGCTTTTGTGAGTGAATCCCCCCACTGTCCTCGGGCTCCATTTCTGCACTCTGATTAGAGATAGAGGGTAGGATGTGGTTGTTCTGAGGCCAAACAGGCCCCACCTAAGCCAGGCCAAGCCTGCCCCGCAGGAGCAGCAGGGCTGCAGAAAGCTGAGGAGCGGCAGGGGACACGGGGATGGTATGATCCATAAGGCTGCACTCACTTTCTTGACTCGAGTCGTGACGTCTTGAACGAACAGTTTGCGAAGATTGTGGAGGGTCTGGAGTTCACGAGCCTGGAAAGAATGACAAAAAAAAAAAAAATAGGGATATCTAGATACCATGTTTGTCTTCTCCCTCCAAAATTACTGGAACCTTCAGTCTATATCGTCAAGTGAGTTGCTCATCTTTTAGGAAAAGATGTGTCTTGGTTATGCCACTGACCAATGATGGCGAATCTTTTAGAGCTTTGAATAACAAACAGCTGGTTCTGGCATGCATGCCCTAGGTTCACCCCCACTGCCATACGCTAATTGCCAAAGGGCAGGAGAAGCAGGGTTAGGAAAGAATTGGGAGTGGGAAGACGAGAATGAAGTCCTCTCCTCCCATTTACTTGGCACAGAAGGAAATCACTCACAACTGTCTCCTCCAGACCCTTGAGGTCCTGCTTGGACTGCTCATGTCGCTCGTACAGAAATCTGCAGGAAGAGAAATAAAAAAGAAGACAGATTCCTCAGGGCTCTTCTTCTAACCCCCTCCTCCACTTCTTTGATCTCTATTCTACTATAATTTATTATACAAGTTACTCATGTTTACTGTGCAAAAATTAGGAAAGAAATTAAAAAGAACACTAAGAAATTTTATCAAAAGGTCACAATCTTACTACTTATAGATCAAACCACCATGAACCACCTGGTCCATCTTAGCAGACTATTTTTTCTTTTTTTGGGAGGGGGTCTTTTTGAAACAAGGTCTCCTTATGCAGTTCATGTTGGCTGTGAGCTCACTTTATAGCCCAGGCTGATCTTGAACTTGCAACAATCCTCCTGCCTCAGCCTCCTGAGTGCTAGGATTACAGGCATGCACCATCACACCCAGCTCTATTTTTTCTATGCAAGTACGTATCTACATATAAACTTTCTGAGATGAGACAACTCATACCATTTTGCAATCTTCTTTCCACACTTCACAGAACATCACATGCCTCTTTCCCCTAGGTCAGCAAATACTCAGCAGTGGTCATTTCTCACTACCCCATCAAGTTTGCTTCCTGTGAGTCATGCCACAGCTACACATGCGCTGTGCCTCTACAAGCACATCTGCAAGCACACCTGCACAGAGTGCTGAGCCCATGTGGCCTTGGACCTGCTGGCAAGCCCATTACTCACGTCAACTCCTGAAGTTTGGTGCTCTTCTCATGTTCTTCGTTCTTCAGTTTCTCATAGTCAGCCTGGAGTTTCTCCAGCTCTAACTGGAGCTTTTGATTCAGGCTATGAAAGGTATTGAGAGAAAAAAAGATATTGATGAGAAGCCAGGAATGACTAGACCCTCATACATTTGTCTATTTCTTTTTTTTTTTTTTGCGGCACTGGGGATTGAGCTCACAACCTCGCGCTTGCCAGGGCAGGCGCTTAAGGCACTGAGCCAAACTCCCGGCCCTATGTCTATTTCTTATATGAATGAGCCTTGTTAGAATTGATGCACCGCAGCAAAAGCAAGGTAGGGGCATCACAATCCCCGACTTGAAATTATACTACAGAGCCACTGTTAAAAAACAGGTACTGGCCGGGCGTGGTGGCGCACGCCTTTAATCTCAGCACTTGGGAGGCTGAAGTAGGAGGAGCGGTGTGAGTTCGAGGCTGGCTTGGGCTACAATGCGAGTGCAAGGCCGGCCTGAGCTATACAGTGCAACCCTGCCTCAAAAAACCAGGGCTGGGAGTTTGGCTCAGTGGCTTAAGCGCCTGCCCTGGCAGGCACGAGGTTGTGAGTTCAATCCCCAGTACCGAAAGAAAAAAAAAAAAAAAAAAAACAGGTACTGGCAACAAACAAACAAAACAAAACAAAACACCAGATCTGATATTAATGAATATATGAGAAGATGAAAAAAATAACTCCAAACACACTCAGCCATCTTATCTTTGACCCAGGAGCCAAATACCTTCACTGGAACAAAGAGAGCCTCTTTAATGTTTTTAAATTTTATTTATTTATTTATTGGCACCAGGGATCAAACTCACGACCTTGTGCTTGCCAGGCAGGTGCTTGTGCCACTGAGCTATATTTCCAGCCCAAGATTGCCTCTTTAATAACTGATGTTGGAAAAACTGGCTTTCCACATGCCACAGATTGAAACTAGATCCATATCTTTCAGCATGCACTAAACTAAAATCAAAATGGATCAAAGATCTAAATATTAAAATAGAAACACTAAATCTATTGGAAGATAGAATAGGTAGAACTCTTGAAGACATTAGTATAGTCAAAGACTTTATGAACAAAACCCTGACCACACAGGAAATACCACAAAGAATCAACAACTGGGATCTCATCTTATTAAAAAGTTTTTGCACAGCAAAGGAAACCACCAGTAGACACTACAGTGAAGACACAACCCAAGTTGGGCATGGTGGCACATCCCTATAATCCTAGCACTTGGGAGGCTGAGGCAGGAGGATTGTTGTGAGTTTGAAGTCAACCTGGGCTAGCTACAAAGTGTGCCCAAGACCAGCCTGAACTGCATAGCGAGACGTTGTCTCAAAAACACCAAAAAAACCAAAACAAAACAAAACAAAACAAAGAAAGAGACAACCCACAGAGTGGGAAAAAAATTTTTGCCAGTTGTTCCTCAAAGGAGTAATTTCTAGAATATATAAAGAACTCAAAAAAAAAAAAAATCAGACCCCCAAAATTTAAAGACCCAATCCAAAAATGGGCATCTGAAATGAAGACACTTCTCAGACGAAGTATAAAGGGCGAATAAACGTATGAAAAAATATTCAGCATCACTGATAATTCAAGAAATGCAAATTAAAACAACACTTGAGATTCCATCTCAGTCCAGAAAGAATGGCTGTTATCAAGAAATCAACCAACACGCCTTTAATCTCAGCACTCGGGAGGCTGAGGTAGGCGGAGCGTTGTGAGTTTGAGGCCAGCTTGGGCTACAACGCGAGGGCAAGGCCGGCCTGAGCTACATAGTGCGACCCTGCCTCAAAAAACCAGGGCTGGGAGTTTGGCTCAGAGCCTTAAGCGCCTGCCCTGGCAGGCGCGAGGTTATGAGTTCAATCCCCGGTGCCGCAAAAAAAAAAAAAAAAAAAAAAAAAAGAAATCAACCAATAACAAATGCTGACGGGGCTGTGGGGAAAAAGGAACCCTTCTCTACTGTTGGTGGGAGTGTGTTAACTGGTACAACCACCATGGAAGTCAGTGTGGAGATTCCTCAAAAAACTAGGACTCTTGTGCTCTGGGTGAATGATTTGGAGATGACAATATGCAATGTATGTACCATTGTTGCCCCCAATTGACATGTTTTGAAATTTTGCTGTAGTTTTTTTCTTCTTCTTTTTTTTTATCCTCACAATAAAATGGATTTAAAAAAAAAAAAAACTAGGACTAGAGGTTCCATTTGACCCAGTTATTCTCCTTCTTGGTATCTTCCTGAAAGAATTAAAAGCATCACTCTACAGCAATATATGCCCAACCACGTTTATAGCAGCATGGTTTCTAATTGCTAAATCTTGGAAACAGTCCAAAAGTCCATCAACTGATGAACTGATGAAGAAGATGTAGGGTTTTAATACAATGGAGTACTACTCTGCCATAAAGAAGGATATGCTTGAGATATTTTTAGGTAAACAAATGCACCTGGGTTGGGTATAGCTCAGCAGCACAATACCTGCCTGGCAAGTGTAGGCTGTAGGTTCAATTCCCGAAACAAACAAACGAAAAATAGATGCCCCTGAGACCATACACTTAAGTAAAATAAATTGGATATATATATTCAAATATCACATGATTTCTCTGGTGTGAGAAATTGAAAGTATACATAAGGACTAAAATGCATAATAGATATCATGAAATAGGAAGAAAATGTTCAAATGGGAAGGGGGACTAGGGCAGGGAAAGAGGCAAAAGAAGGAAGGGGAAAAAGAGAAAAAAATGGAAACAAAGCTTTTGTAAATAAGGAGGGAAGAGGGATTGAAGGGAAGGGATGGAAATGGGAAAAAAAGAAAAATCAACATGTATCATATATAGGTACAAATTCACTACAGTGAATGTGACCATTATGTATATCTAAAATGTACCAATAACATTAATTAAAAAAAAAAAAAAAAACAATGACACTTCTACCTTCAGCAACTCATGCCACTGTCTCCAGGACAGTAAGGAACCCTGAGCTCCCCTAGGGACTAGTCCTTACTCCTTATATCTCCTGGAGCTGCACTGCAAAGTTATGTCACTGTTGGGGAATGGCATGTGGAAGTTAAAGAACCCAGCTCCAAAGGAGGATTTGAGTGAGCACAACAAGGTAAGAGGACCCAGCAGGGACAACATCTACCCTCTCAGATCCTTACTCTTTGAGTTCATCAATGGTCTTCTGCTTCTCGTTGATCTCATCCCGGAGCCGGGCCAGCTGCCGGTGATGGGCCTCCCGATGACTCTCCATCTGTAGCTCCAGAGCCTTCTGCAAACAACCCCACCTCAAGTTCAGAGCCAGATTCCCAAGTACAAGTTCTACGAAGGCTAGCACGGGCCTCACCCTACCAGGCCCCAGTCACCCCCGCACCTTCCCCACTCACCTTCATGTCATCTGAATCCTGTGTGTCTGGCTCCTTGTCCTTCAGAGCCACTTCATGCACTGTTTCTAAGGGGAAAAGGGAAGAAAGCTTGTATCAAACCTTCCTCCTACAGAAAGAACTTCATGCAGAGACACAGCTCCAGGCAGGGCAGGTAATAGACCACAGGATGCTCTTCTGGGTTAGGACAGTCCAATCTGACATGATAGGGACAGAGAAGATGGGAGGGATTATGATTCACATAAAGCTACATGCAAAAGCTTGGCTAAATGGCACGAGTCAGCATCTGCTGTTCAGGCTGATCCTTTGGGTAAGAGGCTGCTGGGTGGTTTCTTCTGAGGTGACTTTCCCTCCCTGTCCCCTGGGATTTTAGGTCCCAGAATGGGTGAGATGGGGATCTATGAAGGCCTCACCCTGTGCTTGGAGCTTGGCCAGTTCATCACTCAGTGAGTCATAGGACTCTTCCAGGTGCCGCTTCTTCAACTCCACACTCTGCATGTATTCCGTAAGTGAGCGGATCTTGGCCTCATGCTGGTAGGAGTAAGGTTGGCAAGAGAAAGGACATGACTGAAGCAGAGGACACAACCCCAAGCAACACACACCTCTATAAACACAGGCTCCCCTCCCAAGCTCTCCCCTCCTGCTGTGCCTTCCAAGAGGATAAAGGGCAGGGGTTATTCCTACAGAGACTCTTCCTTTAGACTCTCAGCTCAGAGAACAGTACTCCTTTATTATTTGGCTAGATCTTCCCCTCTGCCACTCTAGCTTTTCTGTCTTTGATTTCAGTTGACACTAGGATGCTGACGTGAAGGTTGCATGCTGGGAGCTTTCTCCATAACCACAGAATAGTCTTCTTTCTCCCATGGCACCTCAACACTCTCAATGTCAGGCACTCACCTGTGAAATGAGGAGCTGGCAGGATGAAAGCTCCCGCCCAGTCACTTCCATCTTGCGATGACATTCCACCTGCAGGTTCTCCAGCTGCCGACACCGCTTGACCACTGACTTGACCTCTGATTTGATTTTGCTGATGTAGAGTCGGGCTACTGTGAACTCCTCCTCAATGGCCCCACTGATCTCCACTGGCTGAGGGTGGGCAGAGAAGGAAAAGTTGCTTCCCTGCTGCAAAGAAGCCATAACCCACTCCCTTCCACCTTTTGCACCACCCACATACAGAGACTCAGGTGGGATGGATATTTCCAGATGACCATTAGTGGCTCTCCATCACCTGGCATTTCATACTAAAGCCCTTTATCTGCACTTAAAGATTTAATTCCTATAGTCCTCTTCTTCCACCTTAAAAAGCAGTAAGATTTTCTTTTCGAGTCAGGGTTTTACTTTGTTTGCCCAGACTGGTCTCAAACTCTTAACCTCAAGCAAACCTCCTGCCTAACCTCCAGAGACTACAGGTGACCAACACCATGCCCGGCTTGATTTTCTTTTCAAGACAAATAGGTCTGCTTGATCACCCAGATCCCTTTTTTTCACTTGCACAGATTTGCATATATCTTTCTTAACCTTCTCCCCACTACTAGATCATGCTATGAGTTCATCTTTTTTTAAACTGTTTAATCACTTTAATGTATACATGACACATATTCACAAAATTTATACAAATTATGCCACACCAAAATTTGTACAGTACACATATACAACAATTTAGCAATTTATGAGTTCATCTGTATTGCTTCTTTACTTGTATACTTTAGAATATATTTTTCAGTTGAGCCTATACAAGCTTCTACTTGGTTTCCTGAGTCTAGTCTGAAACCATGTTTCCTCGCCCTTTGGCCCATCTGTCTCAGTATTTCAGAGGGGCTGGTTGGCCCCTCCTTGGTTCTCCCACCAGTGTGCAGAGTAGGAACAACCTGCACAGCACTGCTGTCTCTCCCCACTCACCAGTTTAATCTCACCGTTGCCCACGATGACACTGAACTCACTCAAGTCTTTCATCAGCCCATTCAGCACCTCTGCAATTCGCTTTCGCTGGTGTCCACTGACTTCCTGAAGCCGCTGCAACTCAGACTCCAGAGACAGCATGGTGGCCTGAGGATAGCCCTCATGTCATTCCCATCACCATTCTCTTGCTCCCCTCCCCACTTCAAGCATGACCCTGAGGGCTTCCACAAGAGGAACACAGGCCCTGCAGGAGTGTCTGGAAAAAAGACCAGGAGGGCGAAGTGCAGTAGCGGAGTGAAAGGGCATCATGACACACTGGACTGCAGTGCACACATGAGAACACCACACACCTTGGACACAGAAGGTGTGTTGAGGTTGGAGCCCTTGGAATACTTGTAGGCCACTCACCACCTTCTGGGACAGCTCATCCACCAGAAGCTGGTTTTGTTGGCTCTTTTCCTCCACCTCCTGGGACTTCTGGTCGTAGTTCACTGCCAGCTCTTCTAGAGCCTGCAGCACCTCCTTCACCTCGTCCTTCGCAGCATCGTTCTCTGACTGCAGGTGGCTCAGCTCCTGCTGGACCTTCTCATTGTCTCCTCGAGTGGACACCAGCAGCTTCACAGGAGAAGGGGTATGGGAGGGAGTTGTTACCAATGATCACATCTATGGCCCCTGAGTCTAGGGAAGCTGAGCTCCCACCAAAGCAAGTCCAGAAGTGGGCATCAGGCCTACAAAAATCAGGAAACAGAACAGAGAAGCACCTGGACACCAACATCTGGGCTTCAAGAACAGCCCCAGTGAAGTTCCCAGACTCCAGTAGTTTTGGAGGGTGACTAGCCCTGAGCAGAATGTCCTTTCTTTCCATAAGATTTTATTTAAAGAGGTCTTTTCATGTCTTGCAGGGATGAACACAAAGCCCTTTCCTCCAGCATCTTTTCCCCTCCCATTACCTCCTCCTGGTCCAGCATCTGTTGCTTGAGCTTCTCAATGAGCTGGCTCTGCTGGTTGATCTCATCGTCCTGTGGAGGCAAAGGGGCCCTGGTGAGAGAAGCTACTCCTTTCAGTTTGGAGTTCTGGGACAGAGGAGAGGTAGGATCCTGAGCAAAATCCAAACAGTTTACGTTTTGAGCTAGGAAGCTCATATACTAAACAGATGTCTTTTCTCACTTTCTTTCCCTGACTCCATTTCTTACCTTTAAAATCCTTTCTCCTAGGAAGTTAATATAACCTTGAAAGTACATAGCAAAAGCCTTTATTTATTTATTGTGTGTGTGTGTGTGTATGTATGTGTATGTGTGTGTGTGCTGAGGATTAAACCCAGGTTCTCTGCACTGAGTTACAGCTCCATCTTTTATTCTTTCCTTTTCTTCTTCTTCTTCTTCTTTTTATTTTTTTATTTTTTATTTTTTTTTTTTTTTTTTTTTTTTTTTTTTTTTTTTTTTTTTTTTTTTTTTTTTTTTTTTTTTTTTTTTTTTTTTTTTTTTTTTGAGACAGGGTCATGCTAAGTAGCCCAGACTGGCCTTAGACTCATGGAAATCTTCCTGCCTCAGACTCTGGAGTGCTGAGATTATAGGAATGTGTCACCATGCTTGGCATCCTTTTTATTTTTTTATTTTGAGACAGGGTCTTCCTAGATTGCCTATGCCAGCTGCAAACCTAGTCTTTCTGTCTTAGCCTCTTGAGTAACAGGGATTACAGGCACATATCACTGCACCAGCCAGTAAAAGCCTTTAAATATTCATATCCTTTAACTAGAAATCTCATTCTAACATCCCTTTTAACCCAGTCATTCAAAAGCTAAGTCTTAAAGCCAGGCATGGTGGTGCACACCTGTAATCCCAGCACTTGAGAAGCTGAGGCAGGAGAACTGCTGCAAGTTCGAGGCCAGCCTGGGCTGTGCAATGAGCTCAAGGTCAGTCTGCACTACAAAGTGAGATCCTGTCCCAAAAAAAAAAGCTAAGTCTTAGTAAGGTGTGGTGGTGCAGGAGGCTGAGGCAGGAGGATTTCAGGTTCAAAGCCAGCCTAGGCAATTTAGCAAGACCACATCTACAAATAAAAAACAAAACTAGTGTGGTGGCACATGCCTATAAGTAATCCCAGCACTCAGGAATCTGAAGCAGGAGGATCACCATGAGTTCAAGACCAGTCTGGGCTTCATAGTGAGACCCTATTTCAAAACACACGAACAGAAAAGGACTGGGGACATAGCCCAGCACTACAGCACTTGCCTAGCATGCATAAAAAAAAAAAAAAAAACGAAGCTAAGTCTTATACATACAAGATAGTCATTTCCAGTCACAAAAACAGAAACTGCAAGCCTTGTAATAAATGAATGGTTAAGTATGTCTCCATAAATGGACTCTTAGGCAGCTTTTTAAAAAGCACAAAAAAATTGCTAATGAAGTAGAAAATTACATTCATAATATGCTGAATGAAAAAAATGGATGTACTCTGGAGGCTGAGGTAGGAGGAGCATTGTGAGTTTGAGGCCGGCCTGGGCTACAACACAAATGCAAGGCTGGCCTGAGCTACATAGTGCAACCCTGCCTCAAAAAACCAGGGCTGGGAGTTTGGCTCGGTGGCTTAAGCACCTGTCTGGCAGGTGCAAGGTTGTGAGTTCAATCCGCAGTGCCGCAAAAAAACAAAAAAAAAAAAAAAAGAAAAGAAAAAAGTGGATGCAAAAATCATACATTCAGGCTACCTCAACTGCATAGTACATTCAAGGAGAAGAGAAAAATGTTACCTCTGAATGGTTCAGTGATGGATGATTTTAATTTTCTTCTACATATTTTAACTTACTTTCTACCTTTGCGATAATGAGTATTTATCCTTTTTTTAAAATCAGAAAAAAGGTGGTATAAGGGCCAGGAGTTTGGCTCAGTGGCTTAACTGCCTGTCTGTCAGGTGCGAGGTTGTGAGTTCAATCCCTGGTGCCGCACAAAAAAAAAAAAAAAAAAGGTGGTATAAGCTAATTGTTTCAGTCCCCTGCTTCCCATACCCTGTGCCCTCACCTTGTCGTCCAGCTGCTTGTAGAGGCGGCGGATCTCCTCCTCGTATTTCTGCCGCTCCTCAGGCGCGATGCGCACCACGATGGATGAGTTGTCATTCACAGGGGTCTCCTCACACAGCTCTGCTCCCAGGGCTGCATCTTCCCCAGCCAGGCGCTCCGTCTCAGGCACATTCTCTCCTGACAGAGGGGCAGAGCGACGGGAGGGATGCAGAAGAGAAAGCTGCATGCAGAACCCTTAGTCCTTCATTCCTCCATGCCTACATCTTCAGGGCCTCATCTCTCTTCCTGGAGAACTGTCCAAGAGGGGTCGGCCCTCCCCTCTTGGCTGCTGCACTGCACCCCTCCAGAAGCACAGTCCTCCTTCCTGGAAACTGGCCTGGCCTTACACACCCCCAAATAGTGCTGTGCCCATGCCGTCACCTCCTCCCACCCCACTGGATCCCCAGCTAACCATTGCGCCACCGGCTCAGCTCAGCCTCCAGTTTTGTGATTGTCTCCTTCTGGGCCTTGGTCTTTTCCTTTTCCTTCTCATATTTCTTCTTCCACTGCTCAGCAGTCAACTCCAGATTCACTGAGGCAGTGTTCTTAATGGTTTTTGCCCTACAAAAAGTGAAGATGAGAAATAAGGAAATATGACCCACATTGGGTTGAATGACACTGGCAGGGACAGCTTCAGGGGCTGAGATGGGAGCTGGGCACCAGAGCTCCCTCAGGGAACTCTGCCACTGACCGCTGCCCAAACATCAGGGTGGACTTGGTCTCCGCATCATTGTAACTAGATGGTGAACAGCAGATGAACATGGTCGTCCGGCAGTTTCCTCCCAGAGAGTCCTGGAGAATCCGCGTCATTTTGCTGTCACGATACGGAACATAGCTTTTCTGGGAAGGAGGGAGGCCATGAATCAGAAAAATAAATTCAACGGGGGTCAGAAAGAATAGCGGTGCAGACTGGGAACTGAGTAACCCATCAGTTGGGGTATGAACGGAGGCAAACATGAGGAGAAGGTGGGGTTGGAGGGGTAAGGGCACCCAGGGAGCTCTTACGGTGCCCTCAGCCAGTGCGGAGATCACATTCCCCAGGGCAGACAGTGACTTGTTGATATTCTTTGCTTCATCCAGCACAGCTCCCTCAGCTCCAGTTTTGCTGACCTGCCAGGGCATTAAGGGATGAGTGTGTCATGAGCAGCTGTAAAGACTGTTACCAACTCTTTCCAATTTAGGGGCCCAGTTCAAGAAAAGGGGAGGGAATGAGAAAGAGGACAAAGTAAAAGATGCTTGGCCAGGACCAGGGAAGGCCCTTCCTTCATCCCCCTAAACTTTCTCCCCAAAGCCCTCCACCATGTTATATATTTCTATTTATGTGAAATATTTAGGACAGGCAAATTCAGACAGAGTAGATTAATGGCTTCTAAGGAATAGGTGGCAGAGAGAATGGGAAATAACTGTTACTAGATGATGAAAGTGTTCCGAAACTATATGGTGGTGATGATTGTACAAACTTGGGAACATACTAAACCTGCTGAACTGTACACTTTAAAATAGTGAGCTTTCTGGTATGTGAATTGTTATGGTTTGTGTCTACATGTCCCCCCAAAGCCTCATGCAGTCATAGGGGGTGGGACTTTTGAAGGCAGCTGAGTCTAGCATTTGTGATTGGTTCATTATCTTGCACTGGGATTGGCAGTGTGAGTGCTGCACCTGCCCAGGGGCAGGGAGCCGGCATACAGCATAAGGGAGGGAAGGAGGCGTGCTTTTCTCCTTTTGCCCTTTTGCCCTTTTTGCTCTGTTGCATGTGTCCTTCCTTCATTCTGGGCGTTGGGTATTTTGTCCCAGCAACAAGAGAAAAGTAACCAAGACATGAATTCTATTTTAATTTTAAAAAGTTTGTTAAGGCTGGGCATGGTGGCACATGCCTGCAATCCCAGCACTCAGGAGGCTGAAGCAGGACTATCACCTCGAGTTCAATGCCAGCCTATACTACAAAGCAAGACCCTGTCTCAACCAAAAAAAAAAAAAAAAAAAGTTTTTTAATGAAAAAAAAGGTACCCCCTCCAAGGCTTCCTTCCCTATCCATCTCACCCTACCCCACAGGGCCCCCAACCTTCTCGCTCCCTGCCAGGTCCACGAGATACAGCTTCCCACTGAGCTTCTGCTCTGTTTCCATGTTCTCCTGCTTGATGTTGATGAGGAAGATGCTGTGGCTTCGAGAGCTATGTTCATTCATGTCTGCAAGAGCAGGGGAGAAACAGGACTCTACCAACCCTTGTGGAACTGCAGCCCTCAGCCCCAGCTTCCGCCAGGTGCCAATCCCAATCAAGAGAGAAGGGGCCTCTGAGCCAGCTTGCCCCCTCATCTCCCAGGCAGCGGGTTACACAGGCCAGGGGCCCTCTGGATAACAGTCTTCCTTGCTCATCGGCCCACAAGGGGCACAGAAGAGAGGTAGACCACCATACTCAAGGGTCCCTTATGTCCCTACTCACTGGTGACAGCCACATGACGATTTGATTTCCCCTCATCAATCACATCCAGTATCTCCTCCGGGCTGGACACAAAGCGTTCAGTGCAACCCTGCAGGGAGAAATGGACAGTGACCCACAACTGTTGATCTGCAAATTAAACTGCTAGCCTAACAGAATCTTTTCCAAGTCTCCTGACTCTGGCATATCTCACTTTCCCAACCTTGAACTCATGGCTCCCTCCTTCCTCCCTCCCCCTACTCTCTATACACTGGCCCTGTGTGGTGTCCATCCCACTCTCACCTTGACAAATGGCACTCGGTTCTTGTCCTCATGCACAGACAGGTTTGTCTTGGTCACTGAATCAAGACAATGCAGGGTAAGCAAGGCCAGCGCTTCCACCCCAGCCCCCTACACCCTGCAGTCCACTCAGATGGTGGTTTCTTCTTTGTGCTAAAGGGAGGATGACTCCCTGGTGAACCCTGAACTCCACGTTCATGATGAAGGCTCAGCACCACCCATCCCTCCTCCTCATCTCTAGGGCTCCAGTTCCAAAACTCCTGCTCCTGTAAGGCTACATATGTGTAGGCCTGGACCTTGAAGCTCATCCTCTGACTCTCATTTCTTAGAAATTCTTAGGGAGTGGAGCCCAAGGACTCAGGTATATCCTGTGGGCCAAACAGAAATCAATCCCCAAGCCCTCTCACCCACTCTAACTCACTAAGGCTAAATACTCACCATCCAGAAGGTCACGAATCTTGTCCAGGTAAATCTCAAAATAAGAAACCTGGTTAGGAAGAAAGGAGTCTGAAATGAAGAGAACTTATGTTAAACCTAATACAGGGATCTCAAACTAGCAAGACCCACTCAAAGGGTGAAGGCAGGCAGGAAAGAACAGAAGAGAACATCTTGGTGGAGAAGAACTGTGGTAACCAGAGGGGAGGGTAAAGGAGGGGAGCCTAGGATGTTCAGGGGTTCATTCTAGACCTCCTTCTCCCAGTCCCATCTGCAGATGCCTAGCTTTTGTGTCTTGATTACCTTGATGTGGAACTCAAGGTTCTCATCCATGGAGTAGATGTGGTTGAAGATGTCTCTGGCAATGCGAGGAATGATTCCCATCAGCTGGGGATCATGCAGTTTTCCCTGGGGAGTGAGGGAACAATGAGACAACTCAGAGGTATGCAGGGGGACACAAAGAGGTGATACAGAACAGCATCCTGAATTAGAACATGGTCACTACCATGTCTACTTTTCAGTATAAGAAAATAACTCAGCTGTTTTTGAACTTTCTATACTGCTGCTTTTTCAGATCAAAAGAAGACAATTAGAGTAGGGGAAAACAGTGGACTGAAGAGATCCCATTAAAATTCCCCCATAACACTGCCACTCAGTTCATTCCCTCTACCCATCTGCCTTGAAGTAGGCAAATCTTGATTCCTAGGTCTTCCCTTACTGAGATTCCCTGCTCTTCCATTAACACCCTAGCTCCTCATCCCCGGTTAGAACTCTCACCTCCATGGTATGTGTTTTCCCTGAGGATGTCTGTCCATAAGCAAAAATGGTGCCATTGTAGCCAGCAAGGACATCTGGAAGAAAGAATGGAGAAAGAATATTGTTAGAGATGTATGAGACAGGGAATGGGTAGTTTGAAAACATTTATTCTAAAAATACATGCATTACCTTTGACAATCTGCATAGCACATGCATGATACACTTGTTCCTGAGTCGTGTTTGGGGGGAACACACGGTCAAAGACATACGGCTTTCCCTGGAGTGGAGATAAAAGATGTCAGACACAAGCAGGAAGAGCAGGAGGGACAAGAAATACCACAGACTCTGCCATCAGCCTGAGAACAACACCCTGCTCTTTGACCCTTCTACTACATGGGAAATTCAGAGGATAAGAGAAATCAGAGAGAGAACCAAAGTTGAGTACTGATACCAGGAGCGATGTTTGTGTGGCAGAATATCACAGAGTGAAATTGTGTGAAAGGCTCTGTCTTGGGGTGGTGACTTAGCATTCCACCACACTCAAACCAAATAAGTAAGAAAGGACAACATGAGAAGTGGAAAGTAAAGAACAATTCACTAATGGTAAAAAACAAAAAACAAAAAAAAAAAAAAACAAAACAAAACAACTACTTCAAAGCTTAAAAATATCTTTCTTGGGCCAGGCATGGTGGCACACATCTGTAATCCCAGCACTCAGTAAGCTGAGGCAGAACTGCCACAAGTTCAAGGTCAGCCTAGACTACATAGTAAGTCCAAGACCAGCCTGAACTACACAGTGAGACCTTATCTCAACAAAACAAAACAAAAACAAAAACAAAAAACCCTAAAAAACTAAAAAAAATTTTTTAAAAAGTCTTTCTTGGGCTGGGGATGTAGCTCTGTGTAGAGCATTTACCTAGTAAATATTAGGCCCTGGATTCAATCCCCAGCACCACAAACAAAACAAAACAAAACAAATTCCTCCATGATCCATATAATCTTGATATGAAACGGTGCTCAAGATGTATTAAGGGTTCCTGTGAGTTTGAGGCCAGTCTGAACTACACAGTAAGGTTGTTACAGTTTGTGCCCAGATGTCCCCCAAAGGCTCGTGCACTTTTAGAAGGGTCTTTTTCAGAGGTAGCTGCATCTGGGGCTTGTGACTAATTCTGATTCATGGTTCAATGCTAGGATTAACAGTGCTGGGATTAAGGGTAGGTGATTGCTGGGATCAGTCCACTGACTGGATTGGCACCACTCTAATCCTAGCAGTCTGGATAAGATAAACCAGAAAGACGCTTGTCTCCTCCTTCTCCAGTTTGCTTTTGCTGTCTTCTGCTGCCACGAACTATTTCTCCTCTGGGATGCCCCCTGCCTTGGAGTCAGTCAATTATGGACTGCAACCTCTACTAACTGTGAGCAAAATAAACCTTTCCTTCCTTTAACTTTGGGTGTTGGGTATTTTTGTCTCAGAAATGAGAGAAAAGTAACTAAGACAGAGAACCTATGGGGGAAAAAAAGCATTAAGTGAAAGATGCGAAGCTGCCAGTTGTCATGGTACACACCTGTAATGTAAATTAATTAATCAAAAGATGCAGTTAAAACTGTAAGTATACAGTGGAGGCATACTGTAGGTATACTGCAATGGCAAGCAAAAGCACTGAAATGATGGTAGATTTAAAGTTGGATGCACACTGACAGAATCCATTGTCCCTCAAAATGTCAGATCCTGAAGGCCCAGGGAGGCAAGTTTTCATAGAGCTGCAAAGGTGGGGGAGTACAGAGGTAGAGTACTTGGCTGTCTTTGATTGGTTCTTACAATATGCAACACAGTGACCAGCTGTGCACCACAGTGGCCAGCATTTCTAAGAGACAGAAGCAACCAGAACTGCAACAGGAACTACTACCTGGGCAACTAGGAAACTGACACATACTGGCTGGAAGGGCCATTTTGTTATATTTCCCTAGGAAATCTTTGCTAGGCATATTACATGTGCTCTTCTGATACAAGGCCCAACTAGAATCAGTAACAGGGTTTTCAGTGATCCTAGGATGGGCCCTAGCCAAGGCCCCTAAGATGGTCTTATTACAGAGTTTTTCCCTAAGTTGCTTTTCGGAAGAGACATAATTTAGGCCTGTCCATCCTGTAACATTACTTTGGCAAGCTAGTGAGGGAGCTAATCTGATCTAAGAGAGTGTCCAATGTGCCTTGGATACTCATCAAACCTTGGTCAAGTGTTTGTTGATTGTTCTATTTTCTTGGGAAAATATCTATAGAGTTTAAGGCAAAAACTACAGCAAGCAGTGGGGCGAGGAAGCAAGAACTGGGGTAAACAGCCTGAAAAGGCACAAAAATCAAGGGGAATAGATAAGGAGCATCCTCAGGCTCCAGCCATGTGTGGACTGGTCAGCATCTGGAGTGACCGGTATAGGGCTTTGAATGTGACTTCTATTTAAAGTGAGCCCCGGAGGAGCTGTCCAGGTAAATTTTTAGCAATCACTTGGATGGGCTCTCTTAACTCTGGAGTGGTGGATCTAAAGTTGGATTTCTGAAACTTGTAGAGGTAGTTAATATGCACCTGGGTTATAGTGTGTGCACAGGAGTGTTGATATGTATAGCTAGTCATTTAGCTAAACTTTTGTGGAGCTAGTTATAGACTGTCTCTGTAGGGTTATGTTTTATTTACCTCTTTTAGAACTTTGTGGCCTGTATGCTGTATGTAATTTTTATTTAATCTTTAACAGATCTACCAGTTTTGAGTCATCTCTGCTATAAATGCAGGCCCATTGTCACTGTCAGTGGTCAAGGGTAGGCCATATCGAGATGATTCCTCACAGCAGGACCCTACAAACTTCTGTTGTCTTTGCCAGCCTGAGTACACACAGATGAACACTAAGTTACGCCAGGCAGAGATCAGGGCCAGTGATACAAATGCTGAAGCCTGAGCTGACTACAGGGGAATGGGTGCCAGCGCTGTGGCTTGAGCTTGCAGAACAAATGGTGGGGGCAGGTCTGGTTCTGATCTCCCAGGAGTACTGGGTAAAGTTTTTCTGGTTAGGGTTGATGTTTCAGTCAACTGGATCCCTAGAGGGGGCTTAGGAGTGTGCAGGTCTGGCATCACTCGTGGCAAGTTTCCAAATAGCAGCAGGAAGCTGTAGCAGGACAGCTTTGGCCACAATAACTGTCCAAGATGACTATAGCATATCTAGCCTGTCATATTCCATTCTTTTTTTTTTTTTTTTTTGCGGCACCGGGGATTGAACTCACAGCCTTGCGCCTGCCAGGGCAGGTGCTTAAGCCACTGAGCCAAACTCCCGGCCCTGGTTTTTTGAGGCAGGGTCGCACTATGTAGCTCAGGTCGGCCTTGTGCCGCGTTGTAGCCCAAGCCGGCCTCGAACTCACAACGCTCCGCCTACCTCAGCCTCCTGAGTGCTGGGATTAAAGGCGTGCGCCACCACGCCCGGCTCATATTCCATTCTTAACAGAGCTACTTCCATCCATAAACAGAGTGTACTCAGCATCTATCAGAGGGTCCATTTTTAGGTCCAGTACAGCATGTGGCACCTGGACAGTTAGGTCTCAGCCTAGGGTGAGCTTGTCAGCTTTCTTGATCAGAAGGACAGTGCCTATCAGAGCTCAGAGGCAAAGTGGGGAGTCAGCCCTTAGCCACTGGACCCAAGCATTTGCATAGGAAAGCCACTGGGTGCTCCTAGGAGCTGACAGTCTGAGTAAGCATTACTGTTTTTGTGAACTCAAGGATTCAGATTCTAGGGCTGGGGATTTAGCTTAGCAGCACAAGTGCCTGCCTGGCAAGCACAAGGTCATGAGTTTGATCCCCAGTGCAAAAAAAAAAAAAAACAAAAACAAAAAAAACAGGATCCAGATTCTATAGAAGTCAGCAGCTCCAAGAATTTTTTTTTTTTTTTGGTGGGAGGTTGAGACAGGGTCTTGCAGTATAGTTCAGGCTACCCCTGAACTCAATACATAACCCAGGCTGGCCTCAAACTTGCCGCAACTCTTGTGCCTCAGCCTCCTGAGTGCTGGGATTACCATTACAACTGGCAGCTCCAAGAAATTTGTGGAGTTTTTTTTTCTTGTAACCAGTTTCTGCCAGATATTGTAGGACAGTTTTTTTGTTTGTTTTGTTTTGTTTTTGCAGCACCAGGGATTGAACTCACAACCTCATGCCTGCCAGACAGGCGCTTAAGCCACTGAGCCAAACTCCCAGCCCTAGTTTTTTGAGGCAGGGTCGCACTATGTAGCTCAGGATGGCTTTGCGTTTGTGTTGTAGACCAAGCCAGCCTCGAACTCAGTGCTCCTCCTACCTCAGCCTACCGAGTGCTGGGATTAAAGGCGTGCACCACCACGCCCAGGTGTAGGAGAGCTTTTATGTTTTTCCAGCAGACAGCTTGGGTGTCATTAATCAGAAGTGCTTTCTCCAAGAGGAAACAAGTTTTTGAACCTCTGGGAGGTTGAGTCTAGTTTAGTTGCAAAGAGGGGCTGGCTGATGGGAGTCAATGGAAGGCAGAAGGCATTCTTTAGGTCCAGGCAGGTGTACCAGCAGGCTGTGGGTGACAGAAGACTGAGGTAATGTATATGGAGGGCAATTGTAGCAGCACTTTCAGCTCAGAGACCCTGAACTGGATTTACAGGCAGAAGAGGTATATTTTAGCAGTTTGACAATCTACACTGTTTGCTCGAGGGACCATGATGGAGATAGAAGGGACTGAGAACTGTAACAGAGCTAGAAGGGACAAAGAAACAGGCTGTCTCAGAGAAAAGGTGCTGGTGGCTTGGCCAAATCTGTCATCAGTGTCTCCCCAAAAACAGTGTTCTTAACCCTCTATGGCAATTCAGTCCAAGTGAGCTGGCCTTCCGTCTCAGGATTTTCCCATTTGAAGGGGCTCACAAGAGCAACTGGCAAGCAGAGGAAGGCATCTTTTAAATCCAGAACAGTCCAAAGAGGGTGCATGGGTCAGGAACTGCAGAGCTCACAGTGATGGCTGCATTGATGATGGCATGGAGATCTTGCACTACTAATTCCCACTGGGCATTTTTACTGTGAGAAGAGTGTTCCAAGGTGATTAACAGTCCACCAGGATCCTGAACTGCTTTAGGCAGCTGAGGTGTGGCTGGAGCACAGTGGTTAGACCTGGAGGTGAGTCTTAGCTCGTACCTCTGGAAGGAGAATTTCAGGATTGTAGTTATCTGTCTCAGGCTGATGCAGATATCATCTTCTTCTCCAGGAAAGCACAGGGTTAAATGAGAGAGAGGCTGACCAGCTTGGTGACAGGAATCCATGTTTGGTGAGATGTCCGCCCAGGCTGCAAGTTTGTGCCTGGCAGAAGGGGTGAGAGGCAAGAATCCAAGTTGCCCCAGTGATTGTAACTTTTTGACAGAGGGGACTTTTGAAAGCAAAGAGTTCTGTTTCACTGTCTACCAGGAAGGTCATAGGTCTGCTCCTGACTTCTATAACAACTGTGGGCTCTTGGGGGCCCAATTTGTTACAGCTCAGGATGTCCTATTCATCTAGGCCTGATAGGGCAAGGAGAGGTTCAGGTTGAGGTGGGCCTGGATAATCAGGGTTCTTTGTCTCACAGACAGAGGGGGCATTTACTTTTGTGTCCCTACCCCTCACAACTCATAGCCAGAGGGTATGGTCATCTATCAGACTGCATTTTCTATGGACATCAGGTGCTTTTTTAAAATCAGTTTTCTGGATAACAGTGGTTGATGGGCTGTTCCTCTCTTCGATGTCTTTGAGAAGCACTCAACTGGGTTGTTTCTAGGCAAGACAACCTTTGGAAAGGCCATGGCAACTCATTTGTCAGCTCTGACAGTCCAATTTTTTCTCCATCAAAATGTGGAACTCAGAAGAAACTGCTTACAGTCACCTTGAGTGGGCATCAGATGACACCATTTGACCAGGATAGAAGCAGAAGGGTCCAGATGGGGGTCTATGTGGCCAAATGCAGGCAATGGTTAGCTGGAACCAGTTCAATTGACTGGAAATAGGCGAGTCAGGAGTGGGGAGTAAAGCTATAGGTGTTGGCAGCAACTGTGGCAGCTGACGAAGGTGCCAAGGTGGAATTCTCAGTAAGAATGGGTCTCTTTTTCCCTTTTTTTTGTTTTTCTTTGAGATGTAGGGAGCAGTTTGGTTTCATTTTTAATCCTGTAAAGTCCCTTTTTCCTGCAATCAGGGACTGTGGGTTTTGACTAATTAATTTTCATCTTTGATTTCCTACATGTGTGCTATATACCCTTGAAGGATGGTGCAACAGACAAAGCGGGGGGTACCCCTCAAAGAGAGGTCATTCAGATTCCCACCTGGCCACGCCCCTAATGGGGACTTGGGCATAACTTAGTTAAGGAGGGTACAATGTCTGTTATGTCATACATAATTGCCATGGAACTGCAGGTGAGGGCCCAATTAACCACCACGACCAAGCCTTCTCAGTCTTGATGCACAGAAGAGCAGCCTATTGCTTACACTGTCTATTCCATTCATTCACACATTCATTCAACAGACACTCAGATTAAACATTCTAACCTCCTTCCTTGAGGGTGGTCCTAACAAGAGCTGATTAGACTCTCCTTCTGCTTGAGTTGAGCAGGACTGACAGACTAACTGGGGTGCCCCCAGGGGTCTTACAGGAATCAGGCAGACAAACAGACAAACTGCATCTTCCTCCCTTTGGGGTCTGAGTAACCCACTTGAGTGGGGAGCCAGGAATCCTCCTTCAGATCTCCAAGGGGATTCAAGAAATTTTGAGGATCTGCTTTCCCATTGGGAACTGGAGAGGTCCTTGCTCTGTCTGTGAGGGCCATGACTGGTGACCAAAGAGGTCAGCACAGTCGGTCTTCCTGGCCAATGCACCAGATGCAACAGCAAGCAGAAACACCAAAATGACACCCAGAATTTGGAGGCAGATTTATTTAATATTGGACGGGCACTATTAGCTGGGCATGGTGGCGCAGGCCTTTAATCCCAGCACTTGGGAGGCTGAGGTAGGAGGAGCGTTGTGAGTTCAAGGCTGGCTTAGGCTACAACACAAGCACAAGGCCAGCCTGAGCTACATAGTGCGACCCTGCCTCAAAAAACTAGGGCCAGGAGTTTGGTTCAGTGGCTTAAGTGCCTGTCTGGCAGGTGCAAGGTTTTGAGTTCAATCCCTGGTGCTGCAAAAAAAAAAAAAAAAAAAAGACACACACTGACAGGGAATCATTTGTCCCTTAAAATGTCAGGCCCTGAAGGCCCAGGGAGGCAGGTTTTTATGCAGCTGCAAAATGGGGTAGGTACAGAAGTAGAGTACTTGGCTGTCTTTGATTGGTTCTTACAATATGCATCACAGTGACCAGCCACTTCTAAGAGACAAAAGCAACCAGAACTGCAACAGGAACTATTACCTGGGCAACTAAGAAACTGAAGTATAGACAGCTAGGGGGGCCATTTTCTGCTAGAGTATGTAAATTGGTTTTAGGAGGCACAGTATTAAATAAGTAGTTTTGGCTGGAAAAGATAGCAAGTCACAGGCAACTGACACCAACAAGTTATAGTTCTAGCATAAAGTACTAAACAAATGATGGATTTCAAATTAGTCCAGTACCAAGGTATGACCGTAGTGTGTTCTCTATGATGTAAATGAAATTGTGTATACCCAGAACTGTTACAGAAACAGTAACACAAGCTCTTGCTTTGTGAAAGAAATGCATGAAATCAGAAATATGAGTCTTCTGCCGGAGATTTAGCTCAGTGGCCTAAGTGCCTGCCTGGCAGGTGCGAGGTTGTGAGTTCGATCCCTGGTACCAAAACAAAAACAAAAACAAAAACAAAACAAAAAAAAAATGAGTCTTCCTTCAAGAAAGGAATGAGGGGTGAGGTGAGATGGTGCATGCCTATAATCCCAGCTATTCAGAAGGAAGCAGGAGGACCGCAAGTTCAAGAGCAGTTTAGGCAACTTCGTCCTGCCTCAAAATAATACTTAAGAGCCTCAGATGCAGCTCAGTGGTGTAACACTTGCCTAGCGTGCACAAAACTTTGAGTTTGAGGTCCAGTGCTGTGAAAGGCAGATGTGTGAGTGTGTGTGTGTGTGTGTGTGTAAGGAATGGGAGAGGAGAATGCAAGGAGTACTGGTGACATGGCTCAGTAATAGAGCACTTGTCCAGGCTCTGGTGTGCATGAGCCACTGGGTTCCATCTCCAGCATGGCCAGGAAAAAGAAAGAAAAGGAAAATTTTAAAAACCTGTAAGGCAAATTCTTATAAGCTAAAGATACAGAATATTTAAAACTCAGGGAGGTAAGCCGGGCGTGATGGCGCATGCCTTTAATCCCAGCACTCGGGAGGCTGAGGTAGGCGGAGCGTTGTGAGTTCGAGGCCGGCTTGGGCTACAACGCGAGCGCAAGGCTGGCCTGAGCTACATAGTGCGACCCTGCCTCAAAAAAAAAACCAGGACCGGGAGTTTGGCTCAGTGGCTTAAGTGCCTGCCTTGGCAGGCGCGAGGTTGTGAGTTCAATCCCCGGTGCCACAAAAAAAAAAAAAAAAAAACAAACTCAGGGAGGTAAACAAAGAACACTACATTCAACATCTAATCATATTGAATGTCAGATTTTTGATAGGATTTTTGTTTTGGTTTAGTGTTTGGTTCTGCAAATCAAATCCATAGTCTTACACATGCTGGGGAAGTGTTCTCCCATTCTGTTAAGATTGAATGAGCAAGTTTGTTCTTTGTTATAAGTGCAGAATTCTTAGTTAACTTCTCCTGCCAGTTACATCAAATTGTTCTACTGCAGAGTTCATCTTTGCCCAACTGAAATGTTAAACCTCTGCATCTATGGACACCAGAGAGTTGTTCTGCTTTGTTTTGTTTTGTTTTGTTTTGGCACATTAGGGATTGAAACTGAGCCTTCACTCTAAGCTATACCCAACCCAATTTTTATTTTTTGTATTGAGACAGGGTCTTGCTAAATTGTTAAGTTTCCCAGGCTGACTTGAACTTCTGATCCACTTGCCTCAGCCTCCCACAGTGCTGGGATTACAGGCATGAGCCACCAAAAATGGCCAGGATAAATGTTTTAAGAAACTAAGCCAGGTGTGGTGGCGCATGCCTGTAATCCCAGCACACTGGAGGCTGAGGCAGAAGGATCATTTTGATTTCAAGACCAACCTGGGCTACAAAGTGAGTTCGAGGTCAGCCTGAACTGTATAGTGAGACCCTGTCTCAAAACACAGGGTCAGGGATTTAGCTCAGTGGCTTAAGTGCCTGCCTGGCAGGCATAAGGTTGTGAGTTCAATCCCTGGTACAAAAAAAAAAAAAAAAGAAAGAAACTAAGGAATGCTAGA
This sequence comes from Dasyprocta punctata, assembly GCA_004363535.1. Classification (NCBI taxonomy): domain Eukaryota; kingdom Metazoa; phylum Chordata; class Mammalia; order Rodentia; family Dasyproctidae; genus Dasyprocta; species Dasyprocta punctata. Next base: position 24,228 of record RJWM01001725.1, on the reverse strand, counting down.
TGTGGTGTGATATGCCTGTAATCTCAGCATTCAGGAGGCTGAGGTAGGTGGTTTGCAAGTTTGAGCTCAGTTTGGGTAACTTAGTGACTTAGCAAGACCTTGTATCAAAACAAGACGGCTGGGGAATGTAGCTCAGTGCAAGACCCTGGGTTCAATCCACAGTACAAAAGAAGGAAAGAAGGAAGGAAGGTGGAGAGAAGAAAGGAGGGAGGAGGAAGAGAGAAGGGAAGGGGGAGAGAGGAAAGGAGGGAGGGAGAAACAGAGAGAGAGAGAGAGAGAGAAAGAGACAGACAGAGAGAGAGAGAGACAGAGAGAAAGAGAGGCTACAGAACTTTGCATAGAGCTGGACATATAGCTGTAGGTACATACATGTAAGATTCCATTAATATACATAGAATATTTTTCTAGAAGGAAGTATACAAAATGTTGACAGTAGTTACTTTGACAAAAAAAACAGCAAGAAGGGAGGGTTTTATTTTTCACTGCATATCTTGCATTATTTACATTTTTAACCACGTAAAAGTGACTTAACAATTTTAATGTCGAAGATGAGACAAAAATGCATTCGTTTTCTTTACATAAAGGAAAATGAATAAATATTATCTTTTAAATATTAAAAAATTATATCTGGCTTCTGGATAAAAATGACCTGAAATATTTATTTGCTCTCTATGGTGAAAACGTCTAAAGACCAAGAAACAGCTGGGGGCGCAGCTCAGTGGTAGAGCACTTTCCTTGCAGCCTAGCATGTGGGAGGCCCTGGGTTCCATCTCCAGCACCAAAAAGGAAAAAAAAAAAAAGAGAATACAGTCCAAGAAATAGAATCAACAAGTGGAAAAAAGGTAGATCTACAATAAACGGGGTGTTATAAATTGACAGAATCTTTCTGGAACAAAATTTTGTTAAATACTTAAATGTCCACACTGTTCATGCTCAGTACCAGGAATCCAGTCTAGGAACGCATGTTTTTATAAAACTCTAAGACTCATTTTTTGTTGTTGTTTTGTTTTGTCTTGTTGCTGATAATCTTAAAGCTGGATATTTTTGCAGGACACTTATTACAGTGGTTTGCATTAAAGAAAAACTACAATTAATTCAAATAAGAGCCACGTACAGTGGCAGATGACCCATCCCTGCTACTCAGGAGACCGAGGCCATAAGATCAAGTTCCCCCTGAACAGCCGGGCATGGTGGCACACACCTTTAATCCCAACACTCGGGAGGCTGAGGTAGGAGGAGCGTTGTGAGTTCGAGGCCGGCCTGGGCTACAACGTGAGCGCAATGCCGGCCTGAGCTACACAGTGCAACCCTGCCTCAAAAAACCAGGGCTGGAAGTTTGGCTCAGTGGCTTAAGCACCTGCCCTGGCAGGCACGAGGTTGTGAGTTCAATCCCCAGTACCGCAAAAAAAAAAAAAAAAAAAGTTCCCCCTGAGCATCATCCTGAGACCTTGTCTCAAAAAAAAATGTAATTCAAATACTTATCAAGACGAAGCTAGGAGCTGGGTAGAGTGGTGCATGCCCATAATCCCAGCACTTGGGAGGCTGAGATAGGAGGATCGCTGAGAGTTCCAGGCCAGCCCGGGCTATAAAGTGAGTCCAAGGCCAGACTGAACTACACAGTAAATCCTGTCTCAAAAAGATTAAAAAAAAAAAAAAAAAAAGAGGTTAGAGTATGAGGAGTGGTGTAGCTCAGTGGCAGAGCATATTCTCAGCATGTATGAGTCCCTGGGTTCAATCTCCAGCCTCATAAAAAAAAAGAAGAGGTAGACTATAACTTAAAATTAAAATGACTAAGGTTGTTTTATGTATATTGACATGTCCAAGATCAATCGTTAGTTGAAAAATTAAAAATAATTTATACAATGGAGTTGGAGACGTGGCTCAGTGGTAAAGCATGTGTAAAGCACTGAGTTCAATTCCCTATTCTGATAAAAAAAAAAGTGTATAATGAGATTATATATTTTTAAAAGTATATATAGAAGGGCTGGGAGTTTGGCTCAGTGGCTTAAGTGCCTGCTTGGCGGGTGCAAGGTAGCTAGCTTGAACCCTGGTACTGACAAAAGTAAAATTAAATTAAATTAAAAAGTATATATAGAGAACAACCTTAGAAAGCAGATATGGAGCTGGGCATGGTGGCACATGCCTGTAATACCAGCAACCAGGAGGCTGCAGCAGGAAGATCATGAGTTTGCCAGCCTAGGCTACATAGTTAAAGCCAGCTTGGAATACAAAGTGAGACCCTGTCTCAAACAAACAAACAAAACCTAAAAACAAAAACAAAAAGAAACAAACAAAGAAAACAGACATGGAAGACTATAAACTAAGCTGTTATTGGTTAACTGTCTAGAGTTATTATTAGAGAGAATAACAGGAACTCATACTTTTTTCATCTTATGTGATATTTAAATGTTTTATAACACTGTAAGTTAAAATATAAGATACTATAGGTGATGTTGTAGAATATATAATAACCTAATAAACTGAGCACAAAATATTGTTAAGCAAAATGTGGGTTTTGTTTTGTTTTGTTGTTTTGTGACAAGTTCTCAGTGTGTAGTCCAGGCTGGTCTTGAACTCACTATGTAACCTAGGCTGGCCTCAAACTCACAGCAATCCTCCTGCCTCAGCCTCCCAAGTACTATGATTACAGGCATATGCCACCACATCCAGCACAAAATATATTTTAAAAATAGAATGAAGCTGGGTGTGGTGGCATATGCCTATAAACTCAGCACTTGGGAGGCTAAAGCAGAAGGGTCTAGAATTAAAGACCAGCCTGGGTCACATAGCATGTTTAAGGCCAACTTGGACTAAATAGTGAGATCCTGTCTCAAAAATTTGAAAATGAAAGCAAAATTACTATTGCAATAATAGAGTATGGAAGCCAGGCATGGTGGCGCACGCCCTTAATCCCAGCACTCGGGAGGCTGAGGTAGGAGAAGCGTTGTGAGTTCCAGGCCTGCTTGGGCTACAATGTGAGCGCAATGGGAGGAGCAAGGTTGGCTGGAGAGTTATATATAATCCCCTTGGGCTGGATGCCTGGCTTTGTGGCGCCTGGCATGCCGGATAGTGCGACCCTGCCTCAAAAAACCAGGGCTGGGAATTTGGCTCAGTGGCTTAAGCGCCTGCCTGGCAGGCACAAGGTTGTGAGTTCGATCCCTAGTACTGCAAAAAAAAAAAAAAAAAGAGTATGGAAAAGATGATTCCATTTCTATAAATATACACATATATGCATACATATGTATAGATTATAGGTATATCTTATGTACTTTGCATGGAAAACATGTTAATGGTTGTCATTCTTGGATATTAGGGCTTTATTTTTTTAATTTAGACCTAAAACTTTCTAAAATGAAAACTTTTTTTTTTGGTGGTGGTGGTGGTGGTGGTACTGGGAATTGAACCCAGGGCTATAAACTCACTATATAGCCTATACGAACTATAACCCCAGTCCTTTTTACTTTTTATTCTGAGACAGGTTCTGACTAAGTCAGTAAGTGCTCAGTCTGGCCTCCTTGATCCTCCTACCTCTTACCCTCCCAAGTAGTTGAGGTTACAAGTGTACCACCATGCCCAGCTTATACCATTTTCTATCTTTTAAATTTTGTCACATGTGCCGGTAAACCTTTTTCAGATATTAAATTTAGAATTGTAAAATAACATGTAATTTTATGCAAAAAGATTTCATGGGACTAAGAATGTAGTGATAGGGCACTTACCTGGCACGCAGAGGGCCCTAGGTTTGATCCCCAGCACAGCAAAAAAAAAAAAAAAAAAAAAAAAAAAAAAAAAAAAAAAAAAAAAAAAAAAAAAAAAAAAAAAAAAAAAAAAAAAAAAAAAAAAAAAAAAAAAAAAAAAAAAAAAAAAAAAAAAAAAAAAAAAAAAAAAAAAAAAAAAAAAAAAAAAAAAAAAAAAAAAAAAAAAAAAAGCCAGGTGTAGTGGTACATGCCTCTAATTCCAGCACTGGGGAGCCTGAAGCAGGGGACTGCCACAAGTTTGAGGCCAGTGTGGGCTACACAGTGAATTCAAGATCTCCTGAACTACGTAGTAAGACCCTGTCTCAAAAAATAAATAAATAATAAAAGTTATATCTTGTTAGTGAAAAAAATAGGTTACAAAAAAACATATAGGACTAGGCTATATTCAGTGAAAGAGTACATGTTTAGCATGCACAATGCTCTAGGTTAAATTCCCAGGACTCCCCAATTATATTTTATTACACACATATATGTTTTACATATGCAACTTTATTAAAAGTAATGTATGTATATATATAGGGAAAAACACAACAAATTACTGTTTTTCTTAGGGTGGTAAGATTTTGAGTGATTTTAGTTTCTTTTTTAAACTTGGTCAAAAATGAAAATATATTAGTGATATAATTATATAATTTTTAATGTTACTTTAAAAATCTACCTTAATTCTTTAATTGTAGTGTACCTCAATGTTTCTCCCACCCAGTGGCCAAGAAACAGAAACAAAACACATCTACCCTAGGCCAATGTCTTTCAACTCTTCCCTATCCAGGCGCCACGAAGCCAGGCATCCAGCCAAAGGGGATTATATATAACTCTCCAGCCAACCTTGCTCCTCCCTTCATCCCTCCTGGGAACATGGGCACCAGCACACCCACATCCACACACACTCAAAAACATTCCCAGCTGGAGGATTCCAGAAAGCGCTGCAGATGCGTTAAAATGGAGGGCGCTCTCCAAATGCTGAAGTCAATTATTGCCTGCAGAACCTTTCTTTCCTTAGTCTTGCCTGGGGAAAAGGAATACAACAGAGAGGGCTGGGGCTCTCATCCTGTGAAGATAAAAGATATCCAAGAACTAAAGTTGGGTGCATTTAATAATCTAATGGGCAAAAACCCATGCAACATGCCTTATGATTTCAGGGGTTCTGGGAACACCTTCTACCTACTTTCCTACTCTTAGATGCGTCCTTAAATTTCAAATCTTGCTTTTTACTTTTTCTTAAGGTCTCACTCTTGTTAAAAGTGTAAATTTCTTTTCATTTTCTATGGCTTATTCTCAGGAAGAATTAATTTTGTCTGTCTTTTCAAGAGAATAACTAGACCAGCGTTTTCTACTTTTTTTGTCTTTAGGTTACTCACTTGGCAAATACCACCATTATTTACATCTTTCACCACACACAGCTTTGACCCAAACTGCAGTATGTTTTGGGGGTTCCTTACTGGGATGGGGGGCACACACAGCTAGCAAAGGCCATTTCTGGCACCTCCCTCCTTGGCTCTGTGCAGGCTGCTGCCTGGACAGTGTGTCACCTAGATCCAGAATTTCTTGAAGAGAGGAACTTCTACGAAATCTCCAATACCAGGCGCATGCCTTTAATCCCAGCACTCGGGAGGCTGAGGTAGGAGGAGCGTTGTGAGTTCGAGGCCGGCTTGGGCTACAACGAGAGTGCAAGGCTGGCCTGAGCTACATAGTGCGACCCTGCCTCAAAAAAACCAGTGTTGGGAGTTTGGCTCAGTGGCTTAAGTGCCTGCCCTGACAGGTGCGAGGTTGTGAGTTCGATCCCTGGTGCCAAAAAAAAAAAAAAAAAAAATCTCCAATACCAGAGTCCCTGGCCCACAGGACACTCTTCATAAATATATGTTGAATAAACATTGATATTAATGAAGAGAACAAGAAGATACAAGGAGCCTGAAGGTTTGGATGAAACAATCAGTAAGAGGAAAAAGTGTTACTCACTTCCTAGTTTTTAACTTGTGGGGAAACAGCATATAAAGTAATAAAATCATCTAATTTTTTTCAGTACTGGTGATTAAACCTAGGGCCTCCCATACGCAAGGCAACCTCTCTACCTCTCCTTTTATTTTCGAGAAAAAGGTCTCACTAAGTTGCTCAGGCTGGCCTTGAATTTGTGATCCTCCTGTCTCAGCTTCCTGAGCAGCTGGAATTGTGCCTGTCACTGTGTTAAGCAGTTTATATGCATTATCTAGGAGGTAGGTACTATTATTATTCCCATTTATCAATGAGGAAATTGAGTCTCAGAAAGGCCAGTTAGCTTGCCCACAGTCACACAGCTAAGAAATAGCAGACCATAACTTTAACCCAAGCCAATATGATTCCAGGACCACAACCAAAGTGATCAACGAACTGCAATCTAAACCTGCATGAGACTCTTTTCATGGCTGTTCCTCCTTCACTTTACCTCTCAGCATACACACACATGCACACACACACACACACAGGCACAGTGTTTCTGGACAGAACTAAATATCACTCCTTTTTTCCAAACTCAATCCCTTTTTCAAAATTATGCAATTCTCCCACCCATCCTTTTGGCTTCCCTCATCTTTCTGACCTCCAGGTACTGGCATATCCTGCAGGCTGGCACAGCAGCAGAGACTTGAAGACCTGTTCCATCAGATCTACACCAGGATCTCTCTCCTAGCCCAGCAGGCTCGGTATTCTCACAGCCTTTCTCCAGAGGGCCTTTCCTGAGAGACCCACAGTCTGGGTTCTTTGCTCTCCTTTAATCCACTCCAGGCCTTCTTGTCCTCTCCTAGTCCATTTGTGCAGGGAAGGTACCAGCATCATGGTACCGTTTTCATCACATATGCCAAACTAATGCTAGTGGGGGTTGAAGATCAGGGTCCCAAAGATGACCAACCTATTCAACCTGCAATAAGCATTTGGTAGAGCCTGAACTTCAAGCTCCAGGGCTAATTTCCATGGTGACACCCCTGGGAATTGTTGCCATGGTAATGCTGTAAAGACATTGGCCACAGTGAACATTACCTCCCCTCTCCATTTCCCTTTATGAAATTCCCCCAAAGGTATGGGGAGCCCTGCTATTCTCAGATATCAAAAGAATCCAAGAATACCCCTAACCATACTAACTTTGCTCTAGTAACCCCGCAGCTCCCACTCTAGCTTATCCATACCAGGTACTTGATGGCCTGACTTCTTGTCCCTTTAAGGACCCACTTAACTTTTACGAAATGTGGAGGAGGAAGCTTGTGGATAATTGAATGAAGGAGAGGGAATGTAAGTGTGTGTATGTGTACGTGCACATGTGCGTGCATGTGTGTCCTATCATTCCTCCTACACGTGGCACAGATGAAGCAGCCCAGACAGCAAGCACTAGGCCACTGCTAAGAATGACCAAGGTAGAGAAAGACAGAGACACTTATAAGTAGGTTCAGTGAAATAGTCACTGGACTCTATGTGTACAAAGAACAAAATCAGATGCATACCACAGGGACTGGGATGTCGCTCACTGGTGCATCGCCTGCCTGGCAAGTGCAAGGCCCTGAGTTCAACTCCCAGTACCCAAAAAAAAAAAAAAAAAAAAAAGTAATACCACACACAGTACGCAGAGACATCCTTCTATTATGACCCAGGCCTTCACTTTGGCTGCCAGTCCCTCTCCCCAGTTGTGGGAGAAGTCAGTGGAGTTGGGGAAAAATAAAATACACAAAGCGATCTCTCCCCTCACTCTCCTACACTGCAAGCAGCCCCAATATAAGGGCGTCTGAAACCCAGAGCTAGTTGAAGTGCTGCAGAAGCCAAGGGGAAAGCTGTCACAGGAAGGAGCAGAAGCTGGCTTTTGAGAGATTATCCTCTACCACTTTTTCCTTCCCTCTTCCCTCATCTTCCCAGAGATCCTGAAGCAGCTTCCGCCACTGATTCTCACTGATTCTCCACCTACTGGCCCCCAACAAGAGCAAGAGGAAAAAAGAGAAAGCTGGGCGTGGTGGTGCATGCCTATAATCCCAGCACTCAGGAGGTTGAGGCAGGAGGATGGCTACATGTTTGAGGCCAGCCTGGGCTACATAGTGAGTTCAAGGCCACCCTGAACTACATAATGAGATCCTGTCACAAAAAAAAAAAAAAAAAAAAAAAAAAAAAAAAAAAAAAAAAAAAAAAAAAAAGGGAGGAAAAAGAGTAGGAGATTAGGAGATGTTCTTCCCTTGCTGGAGATCTTGAAGATCTCAAAATCATGTCTCTGGTAGTGCTGATTCCACTGAAGAGTGAATAGTATATCAATAAGGGAAGGAAAGCCCTGAGACAAAATGGCCCCGTGCAAGCATTTATCTTGAGTGAGAGACTGACAGGAGGGCTAGGGCTTGGAAAGATACAGAGTGAGACAAAGATACAGCTCTATGAATAATCAGGCAGAACAGATAAAGAAATACCTGAAGAATACCCACTGCAGAGAGCTCAAGTAGAATCTGAACTAACAGGAGGTCCTAGGCTTCTCTTCCTCTCTCTTCCTTCCCCCCCTTCTCCTGTCTCTCCTGTTTTGCTGAGCTAACTTGGTAGATCAACACATTCATCCTACACACAGGATAGCTCACAGAAACTAAAGGAGTGGAACAAGGAAGTCAGAATTAGAAGCAGTTTGTGAATTTGCTCCCCAGGACCACTCCCCTCCCATTTCTCAGCTTTTGTCTCAACAGGACCCAAACTCCAACTCCCATAGTTAAAATCTGCTGTCCAAGCTACACAAGGATCTCTCTCAGTGAGTCTGGGCTTTCTTTTCGCCTGGTCAGACAGGCCAGCTTTCAAGGTCTACGGTCCCTGAAGCAAAAGAATCAAGGACCCTCTCATCAAACACATACAGCACCTACACATGGTAAAAGCACTCCCTTGACTTCACAGTGTGGGTGAGGGTGGTGAAGGGCTGGGGGGAGTGGCTGGGGCTCTCCCTCTGGCATGTTTATGAAAGTCCCACTCTCACTAACTCAGAAGACCTAGGCTTCCTCCCTTCTTTCCTTCATGCCTTTAACAAGCATACTTCCAGCTGTTCTGCGCTAAGTACAGTGAATCAAAGACACATAAAGAAGTCCCTGACCTTGAGGTCTGCCCTCAGATATGTCCCTCCTTTTTCAATACTGACAGTTTCCTGGCCCTACACCCCTCAAGTCCTAAAGGGTTCAACCCTAGACCCTTTCACTCCAAACACACCCTGCAGCCCAGACCAACCTACGAAAGGTGGAGTAGGCAAGGCCTAGAATTTCCCTTGGGACCATCATAGATAATGGTCCAGAACAAAAACCTGAGGAGGTAATGTGATATAAAAGAAAAGATGTGAGCTCTGGAGACAGAGATCTGGGTTCAGTTCTATGGACTGAACAGATCTACGGATTCTCAGGATGACCTTGAGAAAGTCATTCAACTTCTTTGGACCTCAATGTCTTCATCTGTAAAATGGAAATATTGATTCAGAGTATTGTTTTGAGGTTTAAACACTACACTCAGAGTAAGAAGTACACAGTAAATATTCTTCCTGTATAATAAGATCTCCTACATGGGTAAATGTGTCATAATGAGGTAGAGGTCCACTGCTACTTTTTATTGGATCACCACGGGAAAGGATGAATAAGCAAGGACATATTAAGATCTCAGGGACTGGGCATTTTTACTTGGCCCGGGGGCGGGGGGCGGGGGGAGGTAAGATGAGGGGTTTGAAATCTTGTTCCTTCTGTTCCTGAGATGGAAAGGCAGACAAGTCTTTACAACCCCAATAGGCTCCCCCCATAACTGGGTGTGGCACCAATGTATATCCTTCTCAGAAAACCCTTCGTAAAGTATGTGCCACCATTCCGCCCCCCCCCAAACAGGCAGTCCAGGCTGTAAATACTTCAAGGGATGCTGGAGATCCTGTTCCTAGACCCCACTCCCATCAGACCTTCACCGGGCGTGGGACAGCCCAGCTCCAATCTAACCCATCCTCCACTCTTCTCCTTCCCTTCCTGGGAGGTTGGGGGGGGCAGCGTCTGAGCCAATAACAAAGGGAAGACGCACTTTATCTGGGGGAGAGGGAAAACATCAGAAAAACAAGGGGCTGGCTCTAAGGGGTGGGGATGTTGCAGAAAGTAGCAAAGGAGGCTTGGGTCTCCAGAAGGTAGGGAAAGAGCCCCCCTCCCACTCTGCAGAGACTTGGCCGCCGGCCTGGTAAAGCCACACCCAGCCACCCTGATGCAGGGGAGAGGTGGGGCTGCAGCGAAGAGGTTGGAGACAGTGCGGCTGGGAGGGGGTGCAAAGTGACAGGCACAGACTAAGGCCCTGAGGGCCAGAAAATTCTGCCTCCCGCCCCCTCCTCAAATTCACTCCCGGGGCAGCACTCACCCCAATAACGACGCTGTCGTCTCCTTGAAAAATGGGGATGAACTTGTCCCCTCGCAGAATCTCGGCCTGATTCAGAGGCCGAAAGCGGCAGAGCACCTTGATGCTGCATTCGTTGTTGGTCTCCGCCATGGTGGTCGCCGGCGTAGCGCTGAGCACTCCTCAGGCTGCAGCGGTGATGAGCTCCGGAGGAGCGGGCGCTCGGCTAAGGCCGGGGCAGAAGACAGATGCTCGGTCGCTGGGGCCAAGAAAGCAGCCGGGGCGGCCACACGTAGGCAAGGGGAGCAAGGCCGGGGCGCGCTTTCAGCCTGCTGCGGCACGGCGATGCAGGCGACCGGGGCGTCGGGGCTGCGCTCCGCGCTCTGCCTCTCCGCCCTCGCGCTGCAGCCGCTCTGCGGGCCTGGGCGGGGCGCGCCGGGGTGGCGGGGCGGGGCTTGCTTCGCTGGGGGCGAGGCACGCGACCCCCACAGCTAGGTGGAGACTGCTGTCTCTTCTCGCTTCCGGCCCCGGACTTCTAACGATCAGAGGTACTCCTGCCCTCGAGCCTTCTCCTCCTAGCTCGCGCTCGGCATCCTACCCCACACCCACGACCTGTTTGCCCCTCCCTCAGACTCCATCTCCTTGAAGGGGCAAGGGGACTGAAGGGAGGCCTGAAAGTGAAACGCCAAGAGGTGCCTAAGTGTCTGCTAAGGAAAGAGGGTCATCAGGGCTTCCATTCCCTTTATTCCAGGGCATTCCTACGGCCATCACAATCTGTTCTTCAATTTGGGAGCTCATTCTCCCTTCCCCAGTCCACCCCACATGCCCACAGAAGCCAAACTCCCCAACTCTCATCCTTCAAGGGTAGCTGCTGGCATTCTTGGAGGGGGGCAGCCAGATCCCACTGTCAGGGAGGCAGATCAGAAGGTCCCACTACTCTCTTCCTCTTCCAGACCCAAAAGTGCACTCTACTCACTTCCTAAGATACACACCAGAACCCCCATTGGAGGAGTCAGAATTCACATCGGTAGGGAGGAAATCATGAGGAGGGATGCTGGTGGGCGTGGGCCAAACCAGAGGGGCTCTAAAAGAACCTCACATGAATTTGGGCTTTAGGCAGGTTTAGGCACCCCTGTGTGTTTCCCAGATTCTGTTGGATGGGGTCCTAACACAATACCCAGCCCATTTCTCAGATCTTTTTTTTTTAACTGCTTCTCCCCTTGGTGTGTGTGACGGAGGGGCACCAAAGACTCTGCCCTTTCTGCATTTGAGTCAGACTCCTGCGGCAGCCCCTAGGCAGAACCATCCAGAAGCTGGCCAAATTGATTTTTCTTCACATCATAGGCTTCTGCTGGCCAGCAGAAGGTTATACTGCAGGAGTTGAGACTCTAGGCCAAGGGGAGGGGTGCCAGGATGGAAGAAAGGAGGAGGGAATGGAGGTTCTGCTCAGAAACTGTCTGGACCATGTCTTCGGTCACTATGGGACAAGGCTAAGAGGCTGATGCCCTAACTCACCTTGAATCTTAAGAGAACTGAAGGAAAGGGATCCGGCAAGAGGAACTGGATGAGAAGGCAGTAAGACTGTGGAGAAAGAGGTAGAGGCTTGGGGAGGAGCCAGGAGAGAAAATGACCATGAGTTACAAACTCAGGAACTCTCTAGTCACTAGGTTTGGCACTATTTCTAAGGGTTGCAGCATCCTGCCAACTCACAAAACAGCCAAATCTTGGGTCCCCAGGGGCTCCAAGGAGGAACCCTTTGTCACAGTGTTGTAAAATGCTAGTCCACAGAGGATCACTAATCAGAGGCCAAAGTGAAGTGAGTGTGCCCCCACCCCCAAAGGAACATTGTGGAGAATTTTTCATAAAGATTGACCTCTCACCATACTAAAGATTGAATCCAGGTCTCCATACTGAGCTATGTTCCCAGCCCTTTTTTTTTTTTTTTTTTTTTTGTCTTTTTGAGACAGGATCTCACTATGCAGTTCAGGCTGCCTTTGAGCTCACTTTTTAGCCCAGGCTGGTCTTGAACTTGCAACAATCCTCCTGCCTCAGCCTCCTGAGTGCTGAGATTACAGACTTGTGCCATCATGCCCGGCTCCCAGCCCTTTTTAAAATTTATTTTTATCTTCGTACAGGATCTCACTAAGTTGCCCAGGCTGGGCTTGAATTTGCCTCAGCTTTCCAGAGTTGTGCACCACCACACCCAGCTTCTTAATTTGTTGTTTCAAAGAACTGTCATTTATTCTTGAGTGTATCTTTTTAATTTTGTACTGAGTAAGCATGGCAATAGTACCTAGTAGGCATTCTATTTGTAATGTACTTATCTGGTAAAATAAGAAGGTAACTTGAGTGGTTTGGGAGTAGAAAAGGTAGCTATTAATTATGTCTATCCTTTTAAAAGGTTTTGGTTTTTTGAGAAAGGGTCTTGGTATGTAGTCTAGGCTGACATTGAACTTGCTATAATAGCCCAGGCTGGCCTTAAACTCCAGATCATGCTGCCTCAGTATGCCAAATGCCCAGCCTAGGTTTGATTTTAATTTTATTGAACTAAAAAATTCAAAAGTCTATGAGTGAATGCAGAGCAGAGAGAATGTTCAGACAGATTTTAGAGTCAGCATTTACTCACTTATGAACTTCAGATGGGATTGCTAGATTTGAGAAATTAAAATATACCCAATTAACTTTGAATTTCGAATAAACATTAATTTTATGTGTATATGCCAAATATAGTACGAGGCATACTAAAAAACAAAAATAGGAATAAAAAATAGGAATCAATATTCGTTATCCAAAATTCATATGTAACTAAGCACCTTGTATCCTATCTGGCAGCCGAAATTTGAAAAGAGCTCATAACTATTCCTTTGTTTTTTTTTTTTTTTTTGCTTTGTGGCACCGGGGATTGAATTCACAACCTTGCGCCTACTAGGCCGGTGCTTAAGCCACCGAGCCAAACTTCCAGCCCTAGTTTTTTGAGACAGGGTCGCACTATGTAGGTCAGACCGGCCTTGCACTCATGTTATAGCCCAAACCGGCCTCAAACTCACAACGCTCCACCCACCTCAGCCTCCTGAGTGCTGGGATTAAAGGCGTGCGCCACCACGTAAGGCAACTTTTCCATTGTTAACCTACACTGCTTACTAAATGTTACTGGGGCATGGGGGGGGCATGTGTGTGTGTGGGCGTGTGTGTGGGTGTGGGTGTGTTTTAATTTTGGTTTTGGTTTTTTGAGACAAGGTCTCGTTCTGTAATCCAGGCTGGCCTTGAACTCGTGGCAATTCTCCTGCCCCAGCCTCTCAAGTGACAGCATTACAGGAATGCCCCATTATGCGTGGCGAAAATGTTATAGTTTTTGAAGCCTTCGCTGTACCACAACATGACTAGCTGCTGATTTCTACTCGCTTAATTTCTGTGAGTGCAAAATGAAAGTATAAAATTCTTTCACAGACTCGACGTAAAAAATGAAAGAAAATACGTTGTATGTAATAGCTCCATAAGGTGCCTTATGGTCGGGTTTTTTTTGTACCAGTGGACCCAAAACTACACATCCCAGAATCCTAGGCGGCGTCCCCTCGCCATTACCTCATCCCCAGGCCTCGCTCTCGCCAATCCCAGCCTCTCTGCGGGTGTGGTAGCGGCTGTTCTCGCGACTTGTGCTTTACCCTTCTGGTGAGCTACAGCTAACGCGAGATTTCCTCATCTGCCGCTCCCTTTGCAGCCGCCTTAGCCGGGGACGCGGACCTAGCCTCTCCCTTACCCGATTACCGCCCCGGCTCCACCGAGGCTTTGGTCCCCCAGCCCTGCCTCGCCGCCGCCATGGCGGACCCTAAATACGCCGACCTTCCCGGCATTGTGAGTACAGGACCGGCCCGGGGCCCCAAGACCGCGCCCCCGGCTTCCCGAAGACCCCCTAACAGATACCAGCCCACGACCCTTCCCGCCTGCAGCCCTTCCTCTACCCCAAGGGCTCGTGCCGCTCGCTTTCCGACTGGCTGCAGCACCTTCCGGACTCCTGACCCGACTGGGCCGGGCCATCGGGCGGAGCTCCTGGCCTCCTTTCCGGTTGTCGCCGGTTTCCTGGCCCCCTTTCCGGTTGTCGCCGGTTTCCTGGCCCAAAAATCTTCGGGTGCCTACACTTGTGCCCGAGATTCTCTGCCATCGTGTCAACACTGCCCATGCCGCCCCATATCTCCCCATAAGGCCCCGCGTTCCTGTCCCAGACATACTCGTCAAGCCACTTAGTGGCCTACCAACCTTCTTGTGCCCCGTGAGGAGCTCTGTCCTTTGGGGAACCAGTGCCTGACCCTTCTCCCCAGATGCACAAGGTGGCATGTACCCTTCCTTTTGTACTGTCTCACCTGCATTCCGGGGTTGGGAGTTGGGGCATAGGACTTCGGGAACTAAAGTCCTGAGTCACTTTCAACCCTTGTGCCATGGGAGTGGTGTACGGGGCCTAGTTTGAGGATGGCTTTCACCTACTTTGGACCAAATGATTGCCAAGGACCCAGCTTCCTCCATGGTTGAGGGTAACATCTTTGTTATCACACCGTTTATCGTCTGGTCCCAGTTGTGCCTACTGACATCTCTACCCCCACTGAAACATGGGAACTGGCATGCTGTTGGTCGGGTAGGTGGAGAAGAGAGGACAGAATTCTGGCATTATGGCCTCCCTTCTCCACTAGCTTGTTCAAATGATGTGGGGTAAGGGGTGTTGGTAGGTGCTAGGTAGTGAGTTTGGGTGGTCACTGCTTCTGCCTGCAGGCCAGAAACGAGCCAGATGTTTATGAAACCAGCGACCTACCTGAGGATGATCAAGCAGAGTTTGATGCGGTAAGACTGTGTGCTGCCTCAAGATACCTCTGAGCTCTGACCTCTCTCCCCTAGATAGATCCTTTCCCTTCTCCAGGAGCTACAACAGTAAGTGGGTATGCCAACCCCAGCCTGGGTGTTATGTGCGTTGCAAGGGCTTAAGGCCTTGCTGGGCTTGCAGCTGCCCATGAGCAGTGCCAAGAAGTGTCAAGTCAATGGAATTACAGGCCTGCTTTTAAAGCCCTTGTAAAACTCGGGCCTTTTATATATTTTAAAACATTTTTTTCTTCTATTATTAAAGATTGAAATCAGGGTCTTGTGCATGCTAGGTAACCACTCTCCCACCCTGCTATATCCCAACCATTTTAATTTTTTTATCTTGAGTCAGGTCTCACCAAGTTGCCCGATCTAGTCTTGAACTTGTGAGCCTTCTGCCTCAGCCTTCCAAATAACTGGGGATGTGCCACCTTGCCCAGTTATGGCCTGTCAAAGAATACTGAAATATCTTAAAACAATTACATTTGGGACTAGTGACTTAGTTTGGTTACTGGATTCTAACCTATAATAATGAATCACTCCAACACTTGGGAGGCTGAAGCAGGAGACTCACTGTGAGATCAAGTCCAGACTGGGCTACATAGTGAGTTCAAGGACAGCCTGAATTGCATAGTGAGAGCCTGTCTCAACAAAACAGTGAATCACTTATAATCTACTTGGGGTTAGGAACTAGATTGTATTAGCCTTTTATTTGATAAACTATCTCACTCAGTATGCGTTTATTAGTATTCTACCAAGAACTAGACTTTGCCATTGTTGCCCCTGATTGATGTGTTTTAAAATTTTGTTTTAGTTTTTTTTTTTTTCCTTTCTACTTCCTTTTTCTCCTTGAAATAAAATGGATTTGGGAAAAAAAAAAAAAAGAACTAGACTTTGAAGTGTATAGAAGTATTTTTATATGAATATCCAGTGTCTGCAGGGTAAGGAGTTAGAAAATGATTTGGAAATTGTAGAAAGATAAAATCTGTGATCTGGTCAGAGCAAAATAAAGTTTAAAATCTTTCATTTCAGCAGAGGTGAGGTCACAGTGACACTTTCAGATTCAGGAACTGCAGAGGAAAGAATTAGCTGTGAACACATTTTAACCATAATGGAATCACTTAGCATTATTGATGGATTGTGTTCATTCTATGTTGACTTTTGTGCATTGCAGAGGAAGAAATGTCCCTGCCCTCAAGGAGTCTCAGACTAAGGGAGAATTAGAATACATATAGGAAACATTGGAGAATGTTAAAATGGGTATATATAGGAAACATAACGATGAGAAAAATGAAATTGAATGGAAATTACCATAGTAAAAACTGTGTATAAGTGCCCTGGGGATAAAGATCTATCAGCCTGTCTTAGAGGTTGTGTTTTAGGTTGTGTTATTTGCATAGAGAGCTGGGCTGGGGTCACACTGATACTGTGAGATCTCACTGAAGGTGTGACCAAGAGTCACAGGAACAGGCTCAGTAGACAGCCTCAATATTTGTGTCTGTAAGTCCTGTGGCCATGTCTGTGAGGCTGGTTAGTTTTGGGGAATGCTAATTGCTGGCTTATATGTATGGCTTGGCGTACTCACTTATTCCTTATTTTATTCCTTCTTGTGGAAGTGCTTTCTACATTGTGGGAAGCACTTTCCCTGTAGCTTCTCTCCGTGGTGTGTTCCTTGTGGCTTCTGTACTTGCTGGCATGTCAGTCTGTCCCCTAGGCTTGAGTATCTGGAGATAATGCAGATGATGTCATTGCCCAAGGACCTCAGTGTGCACCTATCACTCCAAGAGATATGTTGGGAGAAAGCTGCCTTCCGCCTGACAGGGTAGGAGTGTATATGCTGAGTGTATACTGCCACAGTTCAGGGACTACTCAAGTCTAGCCGAGGCTCTGCCTATACAGTATCACGCCTTCATGGTGAAATAATGAATAGAACTCTATCCATTTGTCCCTGGCTGTAATTTAAATGGGTAGTATCACAGCAGTTTCCAAACAACAATGAAAGTTGTAATTTTCCTGTTGAGAGGATTAGGATAGCTCTTAATAAAAAGATGGTGCCCATTCTAGGGATGGGAGAACCTGAATGTGTAGTTCTGATTGGCTGTTTCCTCCCCTCTGAACCTAAGCAGCCTATTATAGTAGCAACTAGGTAGAGCAACTGATGGGGAGATCACACCGATAGAATTCATTTCCTGAGGCATGTTGCCAAGGGTGCTGGTCAAGGAATTAAATTGCCTCTATCACCTAGGCTCTGGTAAATGATTCTCCATCATTAGGGAGGAGAAGGTGATAAAGGGACTTTCAGCTGCTTTAGGAGCCCTGAAGCCCCAGATGTTTCCTGATGTCGGCTAATGTCTCTGGCCCCCTACAAGTCCCTATGGGCCTTAGGAAGGCAGCTTTTGGGAAATTAGCTGAGTAATAGTTCTACTGCTGCTCTTAATATTGATGTAAATGTGCAGCTTGGGGACCAATGAGTTGTATGCTTAGTCAACCCGGAAACATTGTG
Source organism: Dasyprocta punctata (assembly GCA_004363535.1). Classification (NCBI taxonomy): domain Eukaryota; kingdom Metazoa; phylum Chordata; class Mammalia; order Rodentia; family Dasyproctidae; genus Dasyprocta; species Dasyprocta punctata. The sequence continues at coordinate 6,801 of RJWM01001725.1, read as the reverse complement.
TCCATGAGGTATGGATTCTCACTAGAAGCCTGTCCCCTTCTCACCTACCTGCCCAAGACCCTGGACAGGTGACTACATACTCTTTTTCAGACACCTTCTTAGTACTTGGCAACCACATTCTCTGCCTTAGTCTCCAGGTTATTTTCAACTTTTATTAGTTTTAGCCAGGTGTAGTGGCACATGCCTGTAATCCCAGCACTTGGGAGGCTGAGGCAGGATTGTTGCAAGTTTGAGACCAGTCTGAGCTACAAAGTGAGGTCAAGGTCAGCCTGAACTGCATAGCAAGACCCTGTCTCAAAAAGACAAAAAAAACCAGGCATGGTGGCACACGCCTTTAATCCCAGCACTCGGGAGACTGAGGTAAGAGGAGCGTTGTGAGTTCAAGGCCGGCTTGGGCTATAATGCGAGCACAGGGTTGGCCTGAGTTATATAGTGTGACACTGCCTCAAAAAACTAGGGCCTGAGGGCTGGGAGTTTGGCTCAGTGACTTAAGCATCTGTCTGGCAGGCGCGAGGTTGTGAATTAGATCCCTGCTGCCACAAAAAAAAAAAAAAAAAAAAAAAAAAAAAATCCTAGTTTTGAAGATAAGTAATTTATACACAGAGAACCAATATTTAAGGCTGTATAATGAAGTCTGTCCCACCTCTGTTCCTATCCCTCCCACTCAGGTCCCCTTCCAGGAAGATAACCAATGTGGCCAACTTCTCTCCTTCTTGCTCTCTCACTCTCTTTTGTATGAGAGATGGTCTCATTATGCAGTTCAGGCTGGCCTTGATGTCAAAGTGATCCTCTTGCCTCAGCCTCCCCAGTGTTGGATTACAGGTGTGCACCAGCATCCCAGCATTCACTCTCTTTCTCTTTTTAAATGCTTTTATGAATTGAACCTATGCCTTGTGCATGCTAGCCATTCAATACCACTGAGTTTTAAATTTTTTATTTATTTGAAAGAGCTCACTGTGTAGCCCAGGTTGGCCTTAAACTTATAATCAATCCTCTTGTCTCAGCCTTCAGAGTGCTAGGATTGTATGCATGCTCTACCATGCCCAGCCCTTTTGAAATTTGGAGACAGGGTCTCATTAAGTTGCCCAGGCTGGCCTCAAACTTGCAATCCACCTGCCTCAGCCTCTTGAGTACCCAAGATTATGGCATGTGCCACGATGTCTACCTTAGTTTTTGTGGAACCTTTTTTTTTTTTTTTTTTTTTTTTGGTACCAGGGATGGAATTCACAACCTTGCGCTTGCTAGGCCATTTGTGGAACATTTCTGAAAAGTTTTTTGATTTTAAAATTTTTGTTAGCACGTTTGCACTACATAATGTTTACATTCGTCATAGGGAATTGATGCACATAACACATTTGTGGAACCTTCTAGAAGGTCTCCACATTCTTATTTAAAGGGAAATCAAGTATTGTTGGCCCTTACTGTCCTTTAACTTCTTTTCTCTGATTTCTCCATTGTGGAAGAAATTGGACTACTGAAGGGTGTAGTGTCCTCTAGTGTCCCTTAAAGATCTTAGTTGCTAGTTTAACTTAAGAATAAGTCTTACAAATGCCATTGTAGGGAGAAGAAAGTAGTGGGAGATTTCAGTTTTGCTATAGATCGTCCTGACTTTTTTTCTCCTAAAATCCCATTAAAACAAGTTTAGCAAGAAGCAAAATACTCTTAAGATAGACTGGCGTGGTGACACACGCCTTTAATCCCAGCACTCGGGAGGCTGAGGTAGGAGGAGCGTTGTGAGTTCGAGGCCAGCTTGGGCTGCAATGCGAGTGCAAGACCAGCCTGAGCTACGTAGTGCAACCCTGCCTCAAAAAACTAGAGCCGGGAGTTTGGCTCAGTGGCTTAAGCGCCTGCCCTTGTAGGTGCAAGGTTGTGAGTTCGATCCCTGGTGCCGCGACAAAAACAAAAACAAAAAAACCTAAGATAAAATGGCACAGGTAGCCCTTTCTTCCTGTTTCTAGATCTCTGCATCTTAAATACTCTTGGATTGATTAGGGCAATGGGCTTGTTTGAAGACTCCTTTTTTTTTTTTTTTTTTTTTCAACTTCTGCACAGTGTTTTGGATTAAACCCAGGGCCTTCACACTGAACTATATTCCCAGCCCATCTTTGTTTTTAGTCTTTTATTCTGAGACAGTCTTGCTAAATTGTCCAGTCTGGACTCAACCTTGCTATCCTCATGCCTCAGCTTCCCAGACAGACATGCATCACCACACCCCACTTCCAACTTTCTTTTTTGTTTGTTTTTGGTTTTTTTTTTTTTTTTGGTCTGTTTGAGACAGGGTTTCACTTTGTAGTCCAGACTGGCCTCGAACTCTCAACAATTCTCCTGCTTCAGCCTCCCGAGTACAGGGATTACAGGCATGCACCACTACACCCAGCCCATTTGTGTCCTTTGTTGGGGTAGGACTGGTACTAGGATTCAAACTCAACCTCATACTTGCCAGGCAGTGCCACTGAGCTATATCCCCAGCCCAACCCAGCCCTTTTTTGAGACAGGGTCTCACTGTATAGTTCAAGCTGGCCTTGAGCTTGATCTGTAGCCTAGGCTGGCCTCAAATTCATAGCAATCCTTCTGCCTCAATTTCCCAAGTTCTGGGCCTACTCAGGCATGCATCGTCATGCCAGGCTTCTCCTAGACCTTTTTAAAAATTTTATTTTGAACAGAATCTTACTTAGTTGCCCAAACTGGCCTTGAACTTACAGTTTCCTGGATTTACAGGCAAGCTGCACTTTGTCTGATTTGAAACTTTTCTTAAAATATTTTGTTAGGAGCCGGGCATGGTGGCACACGCTTTTAATCCCAGCACTTGGGAGGCTGAGGTAGGAGGAGCGTTGTGAGTCTGAGGCCGGCTTGGGCTACAACGTGAGTGCAAGGCCGGCCTGAGCTACATAGTGCGACCCTGCCTCAAAAAACTAGGGCCAGGAGTTTGTCTCAAGTTCAAGGCCGGTTTGGGCTACAATGTGAGCAAGGCTGGCCTGAGCTACATAGTGCAACCCTGTCTCAAAAAACTAGGGCCAGGAGTTTGGCTCGGTGGCTTAAGCACCTGTCTGGCAGGTGCAAGGTTGTGAGTTCAATCCCCAGTGCTACAAAAAAAAAAGAAAGAAAAAAAATTTGTTAGGGAAGCTAATTCCCAAATGAAATACCCTCAGTCAGACCCATGGCCTACCTTGGATCAGTGAGGCATTCTGTGTATGGTTTTTGAACAGCTGGAGCAAGGGGTATAAATTCAGAAAGCCTCACTGGAAATTAGAAATTTTTCCCTTTATGGCACCACTACTCCCAGTGACCTGTAAAAGGGGAAGAAATTACCTGGTGTTAGTTTGGTGGAGCTCCAGCATAGTCTGAGATGAGAAGCAGTAAGTTCTTTTCCTTACAGAATATCATAGAATATGCTTGACTGTGTTCATTGACTTTTGGCGCACTTGAACTTACCTGAGTTTTTCCTAATGCTTCCCCCATCCTCCCTCACCACCCTGCCTGGACACTAGTTTGCACAAGTAAGACCATTCAATGCTTCTTCTCTGCATGTTTTTTTTTTTTCTATCTGGCATCTCGCATGCAATGCTCTGGCGCTGTGCAATTGTAGCTAATCAATCTAAATTCCAGTGGGTCCCTAGCTGGGTCACTGAGGGGTCTGCTGGTCTAATGTTTAAAGATCATTAATCAAGGTTTTAAAAAACTATGATCCACAAATCATTGTCTCTTTCCCTTGTGAGGGCTGCAGAGTAAAACTGTCCCATGGAGGATGGGATAGAAGCATGGAGGCTATGTATGCTTTTAGACATGAAGTGTTTACGGACTAGAGTTGGAAGGGAGTTTCTTTTTTCCTTTTGACACTAAATGAAATTAACAGATTTTTATGGAATGACTTTGAGACGTTGTGAACAAGGGTGGGAAATAAGGGAGATGGCAAAAATCTTCACTTCTTAGCTTTTTGTGTATTTTCCCTGGGGGAAAACCCCTCTTTTTAATGTTCTATGCTAGAAAAAGGAGGGGAAGGAGGATTTTTATGCAATTTTAAGATAATTTGGGTTATTTGTGCTTTTGTGAGCCTTTTTGTTCCTGTACCCCTCCTTTAGAAACGGAGGGTCAGCATTATGTTGCCCCATCATGGACAGTTTTAGTCTGTAGCTCTCTCCGTCTTCCTTGTCATCATGGTTCTGAAGACACCCACCCTGCCCTGCAGTGTTGGCAGAGAGCCTAATCAGGCTCAAGAGAAGAGCAGCGGCCACCTCTTCTGTGTGATTTAGAACCTCAGGTCTTGCCCCCTGAGGCACAGCCACTTAGCCAAATAGTCCTGGCAGTCTGTTAGTGAAAAGAACTGGGAGTCTTGTACCAAGTAAACTGGTATCTTGGATCAGGCCACCTGGAATTTTCCAGTCAAGGTGGTTATATTGTACTAGATTTCCATGGTAATGGTTACTACTTCAAGTTATAGGGATTATCCCCCCAAACTCATCATTCTTCATCATTCCTCCGGTCCATAAGACCTAGAGGTGGTATGTACTGTTTGAAACTAATATTCCACTTTTCTCCTTTGACTTTTCTGTCCTCCTTGTTTTGCCCATTCTTCATGGTGTGAACTTAAGTTTATGGCCTATCATCCCCTCTCCCTGTACTTAAGTCTGTCCCATATTGGTTTTAGCTTGGTGAGACAAGTAAGTTCAGGTTCTTCCCTCATGCATCTGCATGTGTGCACCTATAAGTGCTTATTTCCACTGTGTCCCACAGGACCTGGAGCCACTTCTGTCCTGTAATGAAAGAGGAGTCTTGGCTGCATTGGCCAGGAATGGAGAGTTGAGGGTCAGGTGTATCTGGCTGATATCTTGGGATCACTTGTCATTCTCCCACTATAAATTTTCATATATACATAACCACCTTCAGTCTCCCACATGTCCGTCTGCCTATCACCAGTGCCCATGGAAGGCAGGGCATACTGCTCGATTTCCCCCTCTAGCAGTTCTAAGCCAGTCTTGGCTAGAAGTAAGACCTTACCTCTGTGGGTTGTACTAAAATAAGACCTTTTAAAAATGCTCTCGCCCTTCCCCTTTGTCCACGTTTCAGCCCCTGTAAATCTTGTAGATGGGGGTTTAAGAAACATGTTCTATGCATAGACTAATATCTGATTCTTGGTATCCACTGGGCTCTTTTTGCCAGTAAATCATGGTAGAATTGTTATACATCACTCAGAGCTGCACTCAAAATGGATACAGACACCAGACAGGCTTCGTGAGGGACCAAAATTTGCCCAGCCTCTCTTCTGGTGACAGGAGGGGGACTGTAGTTAGGTACTTCGTATTTCCTTAAATTCACCTTGGGTAGCTGTCACATTTTGTTCTGCCTAACCTAAAGCGCTGTCAGACAACCCAGAAGAGCCACCCTCATTATGACTATTCTAGTGTTAAATGTCCAGTCTTTCCTAGAGGAACCAGGAACCAGGAGGCAGGAAGACTTGGACCATGATCTAGCGAGGGTAACTCCCTCCTTGAGAATTACAGGTCCTCAGTCAACTACATGTCCTCAGAATCTCCATGTTCTGTACTTCATTCTCTGCCATTTTTATAGCTTCCCGTCTACCTCCACCTTCTTCTCCTGCACTTTCCTATTTCATGCCACCAGCTTGTAACATCTAACACCTCATTCTCAGATAATTCTAAATTGATGCTTTTAATGCCAAAGCTTCATGACATCTTCACCACCAGAGAAGGAAAGGTTCTCATAGTCTTCTTTCTCTTGGGTTATCTTGCTAATTCTTGGCCCCCTAATTTTGCTGGGCTCCCCTGGGACCTTGTGGTACAGTGTGTTTGAAGACTGTCATGTAGTGCATGTGACAATTTGCTAATAACAATTTTGTCTTTTTTTTCCCCTCCCCCATTCCCATTCCCCTACTCCCTTTTTAACTCTTGATTTTCTCACCTCTGGGGAAACCACAAGGAGCTGGTAAGAAGCTTGACCTTTCGTCTGCTTTGTAACGGGGGTGTGCTGTGGTGGGCAGTTGTTTCTCTGTCTTCTTGTCTCCACTGTCTTTCCCACCTCTAGTCAGTCCAACACCCAGTGGACATCCTTTTCCTATCTCACAAGTCACTATGGTGACCCAGTCCCAGCCCAGGCCCTACATCTTTGAGACCTTGGCAGAATAGGTGCTGCTTGAGGACTAGCATGTGCTGCCCACCTGAGTCCCTCTGGGCTGCAGAGGGATCGTGGAGAGATCTGAGAGAAAGCCAGCGGTGGGCAGCCCTCTTGGCCAAGTTGTTCTCATCCATCAGGGGACAGCGGGGTAAAAGTGCTGTCTGTCCCTGTGACTATCTATAACTTCTGAGCTCACCTTCTGTGTGTTCCCCCCTTTCTGCTCCTCACTTTTCCTACTTCCCTTTCCCTATTCATTTAGGAGCATAAATAAAAAGTAGATTCTCATCTGCGTATCACTCACCTATAGTAAGGGCTTAATAAATGGTGACTGTTTTCTCTTTGGTCTGCAGATTATGTCTGCCATTATTTTTTGTGTACGTGCAGTGCTGGGGATTGAATGAATCTAGTGCCTCAAGCATGCTAGGCATGTCCTCTGCCACTAAGCTATAGTCCCAGTCCTCGTTCTTCTTCCTTTTCTTTTTCCTTCCCATACTGGGAATTGAACCCAGAATCTTTGCACTGAGTTACATCTCCAGCCCTTTTTATTTTTTCAGACAGGGACTTGCTAAATTGCCTAATCTGGACTCAAACCTGTCATTCTCCTGCCTCAGCCTCCCTATAGTGCTGGAATTATAGGTGTGCACCATCTTGCCCAAATTCATTTTTTTTTTT
>RJWM01001724.1:124534-144740 GCA_004363535.1 Dasyprocta punctata | reverse complement strand
ACCACATCATTTTTATCCATTCCTTGATTGATGGGCACTTTGTTGTTTCCAAGAATTACTTACTGCAAATTGTGCTGCTGTACAGGTACACATGTATTGCTGTGGTATGATGTTTTTTCATTCTTCTGGGAAGATAACCAGAAGGGGAATAACTGGGTTGAAAGGGACCTCTAATTCTAGCTTTTTGAATAATCTCCATAGTGATTTCCACAGTGGCAGACCATACTCCTAAGTGAAATGAATCAGTCTCACACGTGTAAACATTGTATTGTCTCCCTGGTGTGAGAAACTGAAAGGGTAAATAAGGTCTAAAATACATATTGTGAAATGAGAAGAATTTGTTCAAAAGAAAAAAAGATCTAAGATGATGAAAAGGGGAAAGGATGGAAGTGAAAAGGGAGAAAAATGCAAGGCAGTTATACTATTAGTGCCTCTTACTTAGTTCATCGAAAAAGCAGATTTGTGCTAATATGGATCAGAGAAATTTTAATGCCCATGTCTTGTACTCTGAAAAACTACTTTAAAGTCAACAATATGGAATGCATTAATTATTGTTATTATCTTATAATTTTGTTATGAAATTTTGTTTTACCTTTTTTCCATAAACTAAAAAATAATGCCTCTTCAGGGTATTACAAGGACTTCACATTGAGGAATATCCTAAATGGTTCACACGTTTTGAAAACTATTGCTTGCCTTTCTATTTCTGATGGCTTTGAATAAAGACATGTACTGTAATGGAAAGATGGAGAAAGAGATTCCAATATCTTGATTTTAGTTTTGGTTGTCTTCTGGTGATAATCTGGGTTTGGTTAAATAAAACTGAATGATCATGTACAGTGCAACATGTTAAAAATATACAGGGCCTCTTAGAGATTCATAATACACATAGCATTTTTTCCAACTAGGTTATTTTTATAAATGAAAAAGAATAAAAATGATGATGCAGAATTGCAAAACAAAAAAATAGATTAACAATTGTTAATATATTGCACACAGTTATTTTCAAAGTAGTTGATCAGAATACAAGATACAGGCATGAAAAAAATGATGAAGCAATCAAAGAATGAAAGCACAAACTATTCTTTTTGATGAATAGAAATTAGTAGTAATCAATTTTGTGTATATATATATACATATACATATATATACAGGGTTTTAAATATGTATTATATATAATATATACAAAATAATTTCCCTTGTTTCTTTTCTCCTTTCCCCTCAATTGTTCTTTCTTTTTGAGTAGTTGCTTTCCCTTTCATTTACACATTACTTATTGTACATTTCTTCTTATTTACTCTTTCAGTTTTTTTACACTAGGGAAATAATACAATATTTACACATGTGAGTCTGATTTATTTCATCTATGAGTATGGTCTCAAGTTGCATCCATTTGCCTGTAGAAGGCTCAAGTTTATCTTTCTTTATAGCTGAGTAGCAGTACCCCATTGTATAAAAATACCACATCTTATTTATCTTACATCAGAAAAACAGAATGAGCACAAATAAACAACCTAATGCTGTACCTGAAGCTTCTAGAAAAAGAAGAGCAAGTCAGGCCCAAAGCTCATAGAAGAGGGAAATTATAAAGATCAGAGAAATGAATGCAATTGAGACTAAGAAAACAATATGAAGACTTAATGATTTGAAGAGTTGGTTCTTTGAAAGAATAAACAAAACTGATAAACCCCTAGCTAACCTTATCAAAAAAAGAAAAAAAATCTCAAATTCATGCAATGAGAAATGAAAAGAGTGAAATCACTACAGATCCTGTGAAAATTTAGAAGATCATCAATACCTACTTTGAAAATCTTTACTCACATAGACTAGAAAACACAGAAGAAATGGATAGATTCCTAGAAATATATGATTTACTAAAGCTGAATCAAGAAAATATAAAAATTTTCAATTACTCAATATCAGGTACTGAAATTGAAAATGTAATTAAAAATTTACCAACAAAGAAAAGCCCAAGTCCTGATGGATTCATGGCTGAATTCTGCAAGAAATTTAGAGAAGATTTAATGTTAATATTCCTCAAACTCTTTAATGAAATTGAAAAGAAAGCAATTCTCCCTAACTCATTTTTGAAGGCAAGTATTACTCCGATACCAAAACCAGAGAGAGACCTAACCAAAAACGAGAACTACAAGCTAATCTCCCTCATGCATATGGCATTTTATAGATTGTGAGAAGAACACAAAAACTGTTTAGCTTTGTCCAGGTTAGTTTTTGGTTCGAATTATTTAATTATATGCTATCTTTTTCCAAATCTTTAATGGAATCACCATATGTTTTAGTGAATACTGTCCTGGGTACAAGAATAATGGGTACAGCCCAACTAGCATGTACAGACAGAAAAATTAAGAAGATTATATTAGCTTACGTGGAAATAAAGGAAAGGAACACAGTAGAATATCACAGATAATGTAAGCCTGAGGCCGAAGAATAAAAACAAGATTCTATCTTCTTATAACTTCTTTTTTTTCTTCCTGTCTTGGACTAGCATTGTCTTTTTTACTTTCCATATGATTGAAAACTTGGCTATAGCAAAGTTAATGTTTCTGTGTTCTTGTTCAGCCTTCTGAGGATACACTCAATATAATAATCTTCTTTGGATCCCATGTGAAATATTTGTGGAAACAACTAATTTGAGGGAGAAATCCCTCTTTGGACAAACTGCCTGTGACCACAGAGGTAAGCTCATCTTATAAAAACATGACTACTCCTACTGTAACATGTAAATGCAGTAAGAAAACTCATAGAAATAGGGGAGCAAACTGGGCATAGAGTACAATAGTATAAGAATCTGGTAAAGAATGGATTTTATGATAGAATACCTATAATTTGATCATTGGGCTAAACTATAAATCCAATTCATGTCTCAATTCAAATTGGAGTCTAAGAATGCTTATATGTGATATGGGACTTAAATATTTAGATTGGGAACAATTTACTGTTACTTCGAGAAATATTTACTGGCCCATGTCAAATTATTCAAAGTTTCTCTGGTTGATCCCAAATCACCCTGCTTATAACAAGATATTTCTGAAATACTTCACTCTAAAGATCAGTAATTCCTCTTTAAGCCTTTATGTAAGTCTTTGAGACCATGGTTCTGAAGATCTAATTTGATTTTCAGGTAAAAGGCAACAACTAGTAGGTGTTTCATGGATCTGTTGAGGACAAGTCAGTCACTGTTACTCTACTTTATTTCACTGTTGATTTGCCAGCAAATTTACAACCCAGAGGAAAATGGGATTTACTTCAGCCCTTTCTAATTGCCAAGAATTCATTATGCTAAGCCAGTATATTCACTGAAGTAAACTTTGCATCAGGAATATACTTTTTCCAGATCCAAATTATTCCCTTTTTGTAGTTAGGGTAAAATACAAATGAATACTATTAATTTGATAAAATTCTTTTATTGAATTTTCATATAATAGCCAAATTTGTCGCATTACAAACACATGTATGCTTCTGGGGAAGAAAATGGCAGCCACCATAGAATGTTTAAGGCTATTCATCTCTCAGCTCTCTGCAAACCTAATTAAACTGCAAATTCAGTTAACTATCAATGCTCTGAACATATGGGATTTTCTGAAGGACAAATACTCCATATGTTAGAAAGATTATCATGAGTTACTTATTTCTTAACTTCTATTTATCTTCTTAAACTATACTTGAAGCATCTATCCTCTACTGCTCAAGCTTTATCCCAATCTGTGTGCCTCAAATTTGCACAGGTGACTTAAAGGTTCCAGACCAGGTGATTTAGGAGCAAGAAAATCTGCCTGAGAACCTAGTTCTGATTTGCATCCCAATGGGACAATAAAACTTTCTCTGTAAATTACAACTTTCATAATCACCATGATAATATCAAAGACTTCCTATTTCCTATGTTGCCTTGTGTTTATGTGTGTATGTGAGTGTATTCTGCTGCTTAATTCTTATAGTTGCTGCATGAGTTAGTTACTAATTTTTCTATTTTAAAAACTAGAACATTTGAGTTGTGGCAGTTTAAATCAATCAGTAAAAGTGACATGAATTTAACTGACCGAGAAAGGTCTTGAATTAAAGACTGAAAGCAAAGTTCATAAGAAGAACAGAAATAAGTAATTCACTAAAACTAAGCAGCTTTCAAGAAATGTTACCTATTTTTGTTGTATTTACTCTGTATGCTTTCTTCCTTCCTGAATATTTCATGCTTTGTCTCTAAGCAGGTAGGCTTGCAGAAATCTAACCCTGTGAGTCTTATACATGTCTTGCTTTGCTAGTTGACCTAAGGTATGGAACACAGCCCTATTCTAGAATTCCATGGTTCTAGTATCACCTACATGTGTTTGTATCTACCTGCAGTGGTGGAAAGTCAAAACCCCTGAATTGTTTGCAGACTTAATTCCTGATCGATTGAGTCAATATAGTGAGTGAGGCTTATCTGTTTACTGCTATGTAGATTTCCATGACAATAAATATGTTTATTTGTTGTCTCGTGTCCTAGATGCTTCTTTTCATCACTATATTCCTTCATTCTGCTTCCTAGGAAGATTGCAAGCTTTATATCTATTAAGCAAACATTGAGATCTGAAAATGAAAGACAGTGTTATCACATATCAATTATGCTGGGACTCCAGACATATATTATCTGTGTCCCGAGGAAGACAAGAAGGAGAATTTCTACTTTTGCATACTCCCACCCCAGAGAGCAGCTCCAAATATAAGACCTACTGGCTCTTTGTCAACAATTTCTGTTGCAGATAGTAATTAAAAAGTTCAGAGTGGCAGAGTTTCCTCATGAGGGACCCAAGGCAATGGGCAGTGAGGAGATGCTGGGCTAGGTGGCCCAGCTGGCCTCCTCTGATTTCCAAATAGCAGAATTGTTATTTGAAAGTCACGTCACGTCCTCGGTGGGGAGGGACAAGTATCCAATAAAGAAATGCAAATGATGTCAGAGCAGTACGCAGCAGAGGGGGCTCTAGGAGAGTTGCCATCCAGATGTTGGAGTGTGGCTGCATGAGGAGGACAAGAAGGAGGGAAGTGGGTCCCTTAGACCTAGGAAAAATCTGAAGCACAGATTGAGGACTGTGGAGAGAATGAAGAGAGAAACTTTGCCAAGGAGGTGAAAGGTAGCCAGTAGCACCTTCTCCCTGAGACAGGACTCACTGTGTGAGAGAAGTGGTTGGAACCTGCAGATACCTGGTGGTAGCTGGTGACCCCAGAGACCTCTGTAGAGACACACAGCAGTGGAGGGGAGCAGCCGACATGAAGGACTGCACTGTACGGTGGTGAATGTGGAGGGCTCAGTGCTCTCACAGGAGAAAGCAATTGCCCTGGAGCCATTTTGGAGAGGGGCTGATTGAAATCAGAATTCAGAGCAGCTCCTGGCTCCATCTAGTGGTTCCCGGCTGGCTCAGATGGCAGCCAACCAAATGAGCCTGGTCTCAGTCAGAAAGTACAGACTTGCTGAGATTTTCCACTACAATGATAAAAAGCTACTGCTAGCTGCTGGGATAGATTGGTGCTGATTAAGACTGTCTCCACAGGTTGTTTACCAGTGAAAACAGAGACAATCCTGGAAGTGGTCTTTTTTCTCTCTCGCTTCCTTTTCTTTTTTTTTTCCTTGTTGTTCTTGTTATTCTTGTTATGGTTTTATTTATACTCTTTGCTTTTTGATTTCATTTTTTTCTCCATTGTTTGATACTTTTTTTTTTTTAAGAGTGTGAACATGGTTCACAGCCTCTTTGTGGTTGTGGTTCTGTTCTGCTCTTTTGAACTCTTCCTTCTCTGTTTCCTTCAGGCTTCTACAGCAGTTTCCCAAAGTTAGCATGATCCCCTTTTGTCCTCCAACCTTGCTTCTAATCTCTCAGTCTTCTTCCACTCCTCTGTTTTCTCACTGGCCCATTTTAAATTTTAACCCCTAAGGGCAAAATTGACATATTAAGGATTTATGTACTGCATACAATTTTCTGTTTTGTTTTAGATTTCCTGTTTTGTTTTAGATGACTGAGATTGACTAAGGGTCAAAAAACTAGCATGGCACAATGCCAAATAACCAAGGACTGGGTGAGACAAAAAGCAACTTCTCATCTCCAATAAATTTAAGAGGTAGGATTTTCCAACAGACCAAAAAAAAAAAAAAAAAAAAAAAAAAAAAAAAAAAAAAAAAAAAAAAAAAAAAAAAAAAAAAAAAAAAAAAAAAAAAAAAAAAAAAAACCAGCTACACCTGGAAGATATCTCAGAGAAGTAGTTATTACCTAAGTGTCCTAAATACTATCAATAAATCAACCCATCATAGGCATTTTATAAACATGACCACAGAAATTAAACTGAAAAAAAGAAAAGAAAATGAGAAGACACTTAAACAAGATGCTACCCCGGACATCCAGTAAACCAAAGGCAAACCCAGGGATCAATGAGATAGGATAATCCAAAAGCCTCCCTTCGACCTCTTTGAAGTCAAGTAACAACAAAGCAATTGAATGAGGCTCTGAAAAATCAAATCCGAAATAATCTCTCAGATGACTGTGGAGATGATGTCTAAAATAAAGATCATGTTTAGTGATGCTACAGCAGACAAAAAAATGGTAAACTTAAGAAAATTATGGAAGCTTTGTGTGCTCAGCACAGGAAAGAAATGGAATAATAAGGCAAATTCAGCAGATGCTAGCAGTGTCACAGCAGATTAAGCCAATGTGATGACAAGATCTCAGATATAGAAAACAGTCTTTCAGTTAGTGATCATGAAAAGAAAGATTTCTTAAAAATAGCAAGGGACCATGAAAAGTCAGTCTAGCAGCTGCTCGATGAGAAAAAGAAGAATAACTTAAGATTGATTGGGGTCAATGAAAAATTTGAAGATGCCACAAATGATATTTAAAAAAAATATTCAGAAGTGTCATGGCAGAAAATTATCTTGGTAGAAAAAATGAATTTGGCACACAGAGAAATGAGGTATATAGAACTCTAATTAGCCATGATTAAAAAAATTACAGCCAGTCATATCATAGTCAACATTCCAGAAATTCAACACAAGAATAGAATCTTAAAAACTGTTAGGGAAAAGAAATGAATCACCAATAGAGGAAAGTCCATTAGAATTACAGCTGACTTCTCAGCATAAACTATCAAGTCAAAGAGAGCTTGGAGTACAGTATTTCAAATTTAAAAGAAAAGCAACATTCAACCCAGAATGATGTACCCTGCAAAACTATCTTTCAAAACTGATGGAGACATAAGAGTGGTGATATATGTATGTATGTACGTATATACAAGATAGGTAACTATGCTATTAATCTTTGGTAGTTTATCCAAAAGAACAGTTTGTACTTTCATTGTTTGATTGTTTGATCATTTTTTATGCCTAAATCTTGTAACCTGAACAACTACTTCTAAGATAACAATATGCAATACATTAATGTTAATTTCCTACCCTTTCTTTGAAATTCTGTATCATTTGTATCCTTTTATGTTTTGCTTTTTTAAAATAAAAAATAATAAAAGAATTAAGATACTTCTATGACATGAACATCTGAGGAAATTTATAATTATCAAACCATCACTCCAAAATGTTTTGAAGAACATTATAGAAAGAGAAAACAAGGACTACAACTACATGAATCCCAACAGACACAGATTGGCAGAATGGATCAAGAAGCAAGATACAACAATATGTTTAACACAAGAAACACATTTACTTCAAAAACAAATTTATAGACTGAAGGTCAAAGGATGGAAAACAATATTCCATGTGGCAGGAATCCAGAAAAAAAAAGCAGCAGTAGCAGTTTTTTTTACAGACAAAGGGAATTTTAAGCCAAGACTGACTAAGGGAGATGAAGAAGATCACTACATCTTTGAAAAAGGAAAAATCCAAGAGGAAGAGATAAAATATATATTCAACAAATTCCTGTGCACCCAACTATATAAAACAAATACTAACAGGCATGAAAAATCAAATAAGCATTAATACACTTGTATTGGGGGATGTAAACCCACTGTCATAAAAAACACAGTTCAACTAGGCAAAAAAAACCAATCAAATAATAGAAGTGAATCAAGCTTTTGAACAAATAGAATTAGTAGATGTGTATAGAGTATCCCACCCCACAACATTAGAATATACATTCTTCTCAGCTGCACGCAGTATGTTCTCCAAAACAGACCATATATTAGCTAATAGAACAAGTAAACACAAAGGAATTAAAGTTATTTCAGGCATATTATCTGATCATAGTGCAATGAAATTGGAAGTTCATGGCAAAAGAAACAATAAGAACTTCATAAACATGTAGAAATTAAACATTGTCCTTCTGAGCAACCAATGGATCACAGATGAAATTAAAGAAGAAATTAGACAGTTTTACAGTTAAATGATAATGACAATGTGACAGACTAGAAGTTGTGGTACACAATGGAAATGATCCTAAGAGGAAATTTATAGCATTACATATCATATCAGAGTAAGCACATATAAAAACTTAATGGTGAACCTCAAACTTCTAGAAAAAGAAGAAAAGGTTAAGCCAAAAGCGCATATGTGGGAGGAAATTATAAAGAAAAGATCACAAATTAACACATTGAAGACAAAATAAACAGTACAAAGAATCAATGAATCAGAGTTTGTTCTGTGAAAGACTAAATAAAATCAACAAACCCTTATCCAAACTTATCAAAAAAAAAAGGAAAGAAAACACTCAAATCCACACAATTAGGAATGAAAAGGGTGAAATAACAGTAGACTCTGCAGAAATCCAGATTATACTTACTTTGAAAACTTATATTCTAATAAGATGGAAAGTGCAGAAGAAATGGACAGATTCCTAGATATACATGAATTACCAAAACTGAATCAAGAAGATACAAAAACTCTAAATAAACAAATATCAGTCAATAAAGTTGAAGATGCTATTTTAAAAATACCAACAAAGAAATGCCCAGAATCTGATGGAGTCACTGATGAATTGTATAAGAAATTTAGATGACTCCTAACACCACCACATCTCAAATTTTTCAATGAAATTGGAAGGAAAGTAATACTCCTAAATTTATTCCTGAAAGGAAACATTACCCTGATACCAAAACTTGAGGACCCAACTAAGAAGAGAATTACATGCCAGGCTCACTAAAGAACGTAGATGTAAAAATCCTCAATACAATACTGGCAAACAGAATACAGCAAATCGTCAAAAAGATTATGACCAAAAGAGATTCATCCCAGGGAGACAAGGATGGTTCAACATATGTAAATCAATAAATATAATGCACCACATTAATAGAGCCACAGGCAAAAATAATATGATCATCTCAATAGATGCAGAAAAAACTTGTGACGAAGTCCAGCACCTATTCATGATAAAAACCCTACAGAAAATTAGAATAGCCTTTATCTCAATCTGAAAAAAGCCATCTATGACAAACCAATAGCCAACATCATTGAAAGCTTTCTCTCTAAAATCAGGACCAGGACAAGGATGTACACTGTCTCTACTCTCAACATAGTCCTGGAAATTTTAGCCATAGCAATTAGACAAGAGAAATAAATAAAAGGAATAAAGATAGGAAAAGAAGAAGTCAAATTATCTTTATTTGCAGATGACATGACACATAGAAGACTTCAAAAATTCCACTAAAAGACTGCTAGATTTAGTAAGCAGGATACTGCTAAATTTAGTAAGCAGGATAGCTGGATACAAAGTCAACAGTCAAAAACCACTGCACATGAATAACAAACACACTGAGATAGAAATCAGGGAAACAATAGCAACCAAAAGATGAATTATCTAGGAATCAATCCAACAAAGAATGCAAAAGACCTCTACATCGAAAACTACAGTGCTCTGGAAAAGGAGGTTGAGGAGAATATAGAAAATGGAAAGACATTCCTTGTTCTTTGGTAGAAAAAAACAATATTGTGAAAATGGTTATGCTTCCAAAATGGTTTTACAACTTTAGTGCCATGCTAATCAGAATTCCAATAGCGTATCTCTCAGAATTAGAGAAAACAATTCTAGAATTCATCTGGAACCAGAAGAGGCCTAGAATAACAAAGGCAATCCTGGAAAACAAGTCCAAGACAGAGGACATCACAATCCCTGACTTGATAAAAACAGTGTGGTATTTGCAAAAAAAAGATCAGTGGAACAGAATAGAAGATGCAGAAACAACTCCAGACATACTAAGACACTTTATCTTTGATACATGTGCAAGATACAGTCACTGGAAAAAAGTCTCTTTCTTCTACTAAAGGTGCTTGACATGAAATTATAATAAGTAACACAACAAATAAATGGTGCTTGAAAAACTGTCTTTGCACATGCCAAAGATTAAAATTGTACCCATGTCTTTCACCATGCACTAAATTAAATTTAGATGGATCAAAGGTCTAAATATTAAACCAGAAACATTAAATCTGCTGGAAGATAGAAGAGGTGAAAATCTTAAAGATATCGGTGGAGGCAAAGTATTTATGAATAAAATTCAATCACACAGGAACTATCACAAAAAATAAAAAAATCTGGATCTCCTTTTATTAAAAACCTTTTGCACAGCAAGAGAAACCAGTATCAAGGTGAAGAGACAACCCACAATGTGGAAAAAAAATCTTTGTCAGCTCTTCCTCAGACAAAGGATTACTATCAAGGACATACAAAGAACTCCAAAGAATCAGACCTCCCAAATTTAAAGACCCAATCCAAAAATAGGCACCTGAGATTAATGTATACTTCTCAGATGAAGAAATACAAAGATCAAATAAATATATGAGAAAATGTTCAGCGTCACTTGTCATTTAAGAGATACAAGTTAAAACAAGAATGATATTCTACCTCACACCAGAAAGAATGGCTGTTATCAAAAGAATCAACCAATAACAAATGTTGTTGGGACTATGGAGAAAAATAAATTCTTCTCCACTGTTGATGGGAGTGTAGATTGCTACAGTCAATATGAAAATCAGTGTGGCAATTCCTCACAAAACTCAGTTTGGAGGTCCCATTTGACCCAACTATTTCCCATTTGAGTATCTTCCCAGAAGAATTAAAAACATTGTATCACATGTGCACCCATGTTTATACCAGCACAATTTGTAATTGCTAGCTCTTGGAAACAACCTAAATGCCCATCAACCAAAGAATGGATAAAAAAGATGTGGCATTTTTATAGGATAGAGTACTACTCAGCCATAAATGGATAAACTTGAGACTTTTATAGGTAAATGGATGCCACTTGAGACCAAATTCATATGTGAAATAAATCAGATCCCTATTTGTAAACATTGTATTGTCTCCCTAATGTGAGAAGCTGAAAGAAATTTTATATATAATATATATATATACATATATATGCGTACATATATTTGTTAATATAGTTATATCAGTAATTTCTCTTAGTTCGTTGAAAAGTTTGTGCTAATATTGTTTGGACAACTCAGTGCAGATATCTTGTAATCTGAGTAATTTCAAAATAACAGTATGCTATATATTAACCATTGTTATCCCCTAATTATATTGTTTTCAAATTTTGTTTTACTTTTTACTCTTTAAAAGAAACATTTATGATATTAGTTTTAACAAACATTCATTAACCTCTGTGTTGGTTTTAATGACATTGTGATGGTTAATTCTTATTATCAGCTTGATTAATTTGAAAATTACCCAGGAAATTTATAAAGCACATTTCTGAGTATATCTGAGGGGATGCAAGGACATGATCCTGGGAACTACATCTCGTCTCTGGTCCCTTGTCTCAGGTGCTTTCTGCTTTCTGCTTCCCAGATGCCATGAGTTGAGCAACTTTCCTCTGCCATCTCCTTCCACTATGGGATCTGCTTTGTAGCCAGCTTACCATGGACTGAAACCTTTGAAACGGTGAATGAAAATAGACCCTGTCTTCCTTAGAGTTGAGGATGTCGAGTATTTTGTTCTACGAACAGAAAAGCTGACTGATAATGACCTAAATAATATTGGGCTAAATCACTCAGGTATAGATTATTCATCTTCACATACAATTTTGGATAGCACTATAGCTGTGCCAATTTTTAATTTTTAAAACTCTTATTACTACATATGTGTGGTATAATGATTATATTCATTACGTGCTTTGTTGTCAAGCTCCATGCATATAATTCATGGTGTCATGGTGTACAAGATTTTGAGAAAATTGAGAATATTTTTGTTATCAATTAGTCTCCTGAGATTTATTCTGTCTATCTAGAAAGATGAATAAAATGGTTCTTTTCTCATAGGACAATAATAGAATTTGCTTGAGTAGACAAGTCAGTGATCAAGATTTTCCAGAAGGTGTGGTAAGATTCACATGGGGGACATTGCCTCTAGGAAAGGGGACTCGAAGGACATTCTTGATAGGGATACTAAGGAAAAACATGGA
Organism: Dasyprocta punctata; assembly: GCA_004363535.1. Lineage (NCBI taxonomy): Eukaryota > Metazoa > Chordata > Mammalia > Rodentia > Dasyproctidae > Dasyprocta > Dasyprocta punctata. The sequence goes on along the minus strand of RJWM01001724.1, from coordinate 132,356 downwards.
CAATAAGTTCAGAGCTAGATTATTATGCTAGTTCTGTTATGGATGGATGCCACGGAAGGTCTCGGAGTTTGGGAAGGAAGGAATGGTTGTTATCAAAGGAAACACTCATTGTTCACTTCAGAGAAAGCCAGGACATAGGTCAGGAGCAGCAGAGAAAAAATATCTGAGAATTTGAGAAGCCCAGAAATATTACACAGAGAAGACAATGTTCCTCAGTGCCAGTGCAGAGTCAGAGCTATTGCTGGTCTTTCTCATGACGGATGGCGAGGAGCTAAGACCACAAAGCCTCACACATCGTTGACTTGTAACGTGAAGCCTTCCTTTTGCACCCTTCATGGATCAAACCTACCACCCCGTCCAGTTCACACGTGCACATGCAATGCAGTTTCACTTTTTGCTTAACATAGACGTTAACTTTTAAACAGATTTGCAAAAGAAAAATATTTTCAAATACTTTGCAATACCTCTAATTAATATTACTGTGATTCATCTCAATGTCATTTTATTATTCTGATTTGATGAGCACCGTGGCCACTTACTGCGAGTGAGATTTATTTTTGTTATCACAAAGTACCCAGGGGTTTTTTCCAAAGATAGCATACAGAACTAAATGTGTCTTTTGCTTAAAACACATCTTAGTAAAATACATTCTTAAATAAGAGCATAATACCTCAGCCTGTCATTTTTGAATTTGTATATAGTGATGAATTAAAATGCAGTAAGAAATAAAGGTTTAGGAAGAATTACTATTTGGGACAATTTTCAGATGGCAAAGAATAAATAAACTTCTTCATCCTTGGGAGTCATTGAACTTTAGTACTTTCAAGCTGTCTTTCAAAAAGGTTCTTTTGTCTTTTCTTTTCTTTCTCTGTTCTTCTGCAATTTTTAATTCATGTGTATAATTTTTCACTTACGGAATAGCACTTACTGCTGCTTGAGAATTAAATCTAAATAATAATTCACATGTGGAGAAGGAAATGACATTTGTGCTGCATCTAATTCTGCATTAAACCAGCCTTATATAATCTTATAGAATTTAGAAGGAGGTTTTATTGGATAAAGTCACATTATTTGTAAGCAATTGAGATTATTTCAATTATTATACAAAACAAGAATGCTCACTAGAAGACAAGGGATGTATCTTTTATCAGTTTTATACATACAGACAGGAATAGAAAGTACAAATAAAAAGTATTAATATTTTAAGAGTGTACATATTTTATTGTTATCACATATGACTTGACAATAGATACCAATGTATTTAAGCACATTTCTGGTCACGTTCTCCTACAAATCCAAATGTATTATTATCCTTACTTACACTGACTAACTCTGAAACTGAGAAATGTAAATGAATTTTCTTTCTTTTCTTTTTTTTTTTTCTTTTTTTGGTACCGGAGATCAAACTCATGACCTTGCACTTGCCAGGCAGGTGCTTATGCCACTGAGCTAAATTCCTGGCCACAGGAATTTTCTTAAAAAATAACTAAATTCAGTTTTTTCAACTCAGAACCTATCTTGTTTACACTCTCTTGTTTTTAAAACAATAAAAATTATGAGTTGCCTATAAAAAAAACTACAATGTTGATTTGTCATTTTTAAAAGAGTGCTAAAGTACTTTATATTTCAAAAAGATCTAGGGTAAAAGCACCACATTTGATTCATTTTGGTACCTCCTTCTTAAGACCTAACATCGCCTTGAAAAAATAAAATGTTATAGGTATGAATAACTGTAACACCATAATCCTTTATTTAATGAACATTTATTGAGTACTCATTGTAAGCCCAAGCACTGTTTCAGACCCTAGGCATGTAGCTAAGGATAGAGATGTTCTTTTGGAGTTTGAATTGATCGTTGTATTTATTATTTCTGAAATATTTACTGAATGCTGATGGTTATTTTTTTACATCCAGGTTTTCACTCAAAGACTCATGAGTTTAGGAAACCGGGCTTCTGAAAAGTGATTGACTGGATTATGACTGCCTTGCCGTATAGCTGATTCACTGTTAAGAGATGGAGTCTGGTCATAAGAGAGGGGTCACTGGGGATGTGTTAGGGTAAAAAGATAGGAGCTATAGGTTGCTATATAGGATATATATATGTTTTTGGTGGGTGGGAGTCAGTAATACTAGTTTTACTAAGATTACTCACTCAGTATTAATAACAAGAACAATTTGGTTTTTTTTGGTATCAGAAATTGAACTCAGGACCTTGTGCTGTGCCGCTGAGCTGTATCTCCAGTTCAGTATTAATAAATAAGGAAAACCCTCTAAAAAATTCCAATATTCCAGGGAATAAGTTAAAAGAAGAGAAACAATCAAGAGTAAAGTTGGAACGTCTTGGTGTTAGCTTTAGAAAGGAGTGGTTAGGCAAATCAAACCTCAGAGGGATCAGACAAAACAAGTGATTAAGAAGTAGCAGCTTATCAACAGTTGAGGGGTCATAAAGTATAGACAGTGTAGACCAGGAGGAAGGCCCTTGTCGAGATTCCCTCTTTAGCAGAGGTTCATAATGGTTTAGGGGACAAAGAAAATTATGGTTGCCATCTCCTCAAATTGAACATAGAACTTCTTTATATTCTGTGACTTTACAGGTTCTTAGATGCACTCACTGGCTTAATACTTAATACTAGAAGATAGCTTCCCTCATGCCCCTTTGTTTTATTTTGTGTTTTCCCTTACCTGTGGCATCAATCTCAACTTTTCTATTAAAAAAAAAAAAGCCTAGTAAGCTTGGTGTGGTGGCACATACCTGGAATAACACCACTAGGGAGGCTGAAGCAGGAAGATTGAAGAGTATGAAAGTAGCCTGAACTGTATAAGGCTTTTATGATAGCTAGATAATGTAAATACATGTTATGAGATAATGACTATGAGTAAGCAACCATGCCCTTAGATTTTGTAAAGACCATAAAATGAATGATTGTATTGCTCTTATCACCTGAGATATAATAGCCATTTTATTTTTCTAAAACTTAGAGCAGGTCAAGTTATAATTTGAGAACTTTATAATAGGACATTATCAGCATTCATGTCTTTCTTTGATTATGTTACCTACTCAACAATGATTATATAGTTGATAGAAAGAATCTTAAAATGCTTTTATAGTAATTGATTACTTTATTAATATAGACACAAACATTCTAATTCACATATCTAGAGAAGCATTTATTCATGAATCAATTTTGTTTTCTCGGATAAAGAATCTTTTTTTTTCTATTTTGCTTATTTTTCTAAAGCTAAACAAAAAGTGTACAGGAGCCCTCCCACTGCACCAAGAAGTGACATTCTTAGAAATTACATACTCTGATTTTCTTGTCAGCCTGCTTCAAGGAAATCCATGTGTTTGATATGCTTGCTCAGAGTTTGGCCCATACCAAGTGGTTGTTTAATCTGAATATCTGGGCAGCAAACTGAGCTGATCCTTCTGGAGAAAGTGTGACAGAACAGCTAAGACCACTTGGTAGTTGCAGAGAAGACCACATGGAGCTCCCCAGTTGGATGTGAAGGGAAGACAGCTGATTACTGGATATGCAGTGTGACCAGACATCCCTGGGCCTAAACCATTGCTTCTGCCTGCCACTGCCATGAACACAGTCGGAATGCCAACCCCTTCATATTCAGCTTTAATCCTCAGAGTTTCATCTGGGCCTTTATAGGTAGGTGCTGCTCAAAGTTCACAGGAAATTCCATAATTTACACAAGTCTTCTTGAATTTTTTTTCTCAGTGACCAAGATCAGAAGTTGATTCCATCAATGCTGCAGCTCTGCACTAGCTTTCTGATTTCAGAAGCAACTCTACTCTCTCTGCAGCCCACTTAAAGCTTTTGTTTACCATCTGGAGCCCTTCAGGGATTACTTCCTTGAGGTCACGATAAGACTGTTTATCTTCCTGCTGGCTTCAATCTTCCGATGGCCAGAATCTCAGGAATCATTATCAGTAAGGTCAGCAAGAACAATTTGTTTGGTGGTCACATCAGCACCAAATTCAAACTTCGTATCAGCCAGCGTACAGTTCTGGGGCAACCAGGATTTCTCCAATATTTCAAAAATAGCTTGTGTAGCATGACTCATGATATCCACTTCAGTTTGGCCTATAACAAGTCCAGCAAAGCAAAATTTTGCAGCAATTAGCTGTTCCTCAGATCACTGTGGCTCATTATTAGCATCATCTTTAAAAAATAGCTCCACTTTAGGTGAGTAAAACTTAAATCCTTCCTTGACGCCAAGATTTCTTTTGAGAAAATAACTAGTTGCTATTCTTCTGCAAACCCATTCAGTTGGAATCATTTCACACAGGGGTGCAAATGAAAGCTGACTCTCCACATTTTCTGGTCAAAGCAGTTTTGATACCCTGCTTCCTGCAACAACTCTAAAACACAACTGGTAATCTTATTGGAGATTGCAGATTTTCCTTCCAGGTGATTCTTTCTGGCTGCATTTCCTGCTGTAATCTGGTCTTTGGACTGCAGAAGGACTTTTCCAGGACTATCTAACAATTCATAGACTCCTTTTGTTTTACCCTCATAGAGTTTTTTGCCAATGTTCAATACCTCTGCTGTCACCATGATTCTGAGCGGGCTGGAGGCAGTTACCATGCTGAAAAGAGTTATGTATTTTTTATAAAACTAAATATGAAGACTTTTCTCTTTAAATTGGGTTGGGAGATAAATCAGTCTTAAAATGTTACATCTTAAATTGTTTCCAAGTTCATAAAATACTGTATAATATAAGGTGACATTTTGGAGACAAACATTGAGTTACCCATAATCATTTAGGATACAATGTGTGCTTTAAAATCTGCCTTGTGTACATTTGGACATGACTTTTTAGATAGAAAGGTAAATATTTGAGGCCAAAATTACCATAAGCATACCAGCAACAAATCAAAAGATGGGAGGAAGTAAGCTAACACTAGATAAGTAGTCCTAAAAGGCTACATGGGGTGTGAAACACCTGTCAGCAGAGCTACACAGGTGGCCCTAGGACCCTCAAAAGTCACTGCAGGTCCGAGGGCCACCTGTGTAGCTCTGCTGTGAAGTCAAAATGGAGCTTTTCCCACTGTCCTGTTATCCTGTCCTGCCAGCAGGAAAACAGAGACCACACGGTCCCCTCATCCCACATGATGAAACGCACTGGGAATGATTCCCAGAGACAGGAGAGAACTTCTTGGGCTCCCTCACTCCTACTGCTCCCCTTTTACTCTCCAGCAACCCACCTCTCCATGCCAACTCACACCAGAAAATGTTAAACAATTTGAGGTTTTGACAGATGGATGCCTCAGAGCAGGGGAGAAGAAGGAACAAGAAAGGGTTTGAAATTTTTTTTCCTTAGGGGAGAAAGAGAATTTAAAGGACACTTTAGAGGATCCCCTAAGATCTAAAGTGTTTAGAGCACAAAGATGCGTGTGATACAAGAAGATTGCTTCCCTGTGCAGCATTCCAAATGTTGGTTCTCTCCACAGAGTCTCAGGACTAGGTTTTGCACGCCAGTTGTATGAGAAACTTTACTCAGAACACTGGATGGGACAATACTTATATGCGTCTGGCAAGCAAATCTTAGCTACATCTGACCAAAGAATGGAGTATGCTGATCTGAAGGAGCATCTGATGAGGCCTCTACACATTATGGAGGATCTCTCCTGACACCTCTTCCCATTTCTACTTAGAGAGTGCCAGTGTCTCTTTGGTACTTTTATGTGCAAGATCTTATTTTCCACTGACTTGGGAGCTGCTAACTGCTGAAGATAAAATGAAAACAAGCAAAAAAATCTAAGGCTGTAGCTGTTTGTAGGGTAGGAAAGGGAAAATGGGGAAAAAAAGAGAAATAAGCTACACTACAGAGGATAAAGAGCTACAAGAAGAAAAAAAGAAAAACCATAGGATGAAATTACCCACATTGTAGAACCAATGCTTCCTTTCCTCCTGTCACTGACTGCTAAGAGAAAATGTCATCAGACTGGGTCTCAAGAGGTCCTAAAATATGAGATGAGGGATTTAACCTGTCCTAAACATAGCATTTTGGAGGCAGTCTGACCTCCTTCAGAAGTAAAGAATTTTTGGGATGTAGCCGTAAGAGGAAAGTGTTTATCAGGCAGAAATTTCAGTACACATTTAAGAGAGGAGAGCAGACCATTGAGAGAGAGAGATGGCTATTTGCTTCTGACACTATCACTGTTGCTGGTTTTATTGCTTTTGCCACTGTAGCATAGTTAATGCTATTAATTGGTTTTCTCTCTATGCCACTATCCGTGATTCCCTTTGTGTCATTAACATTACTGTGGCTCACTCCTGAAGAACTGGGTTCTGGGTCAGTTACATTGCAGCCTCCTTTCCTAAATAAATGGAAGTTGGATTTTGGCATAGAAGCAAAGGCCTATAATTAGCCACAGCCAGAGTGCATTACTGAAAAGCAGACACTAGTGAAAGAGATCTCATCCTTACCAGCAACGAAGTCTTCACTAGAATCAACCCATGCACCTCAGAATTAATTAATTGATTAGTTAATTAATTAACTTTTTGAAAATACATGAGAGAACAAGGCAATAAAATGATTCCTCAAACTCCTAACTCTTACATAGCTGATGCATGAAATATCAATCAGAAGAAAATCAAAACTCAAACAGCTAAGGTATACTAAATGAAGAATAGACAAAATAATAATCAATTAGGTGCTTAGGAAGCACAAAATGACATAACAAACTAGGTAACGAACTAATAATTAAAATAATCAGTGAACTTACAGAAGGCACTGCACTAATAAAAAGATAAGTGAACTTTAGTTTATTATACAAAACATGAATGACCATTTTAGCGAATAATTAGTCTATGAAAAGGTTCCAAACTGAAATCTAGGAAATTAAAAATTCTATCAGAAGTATGGGCAGAAGAAGGGACTAGGGTGAGAGCAGAGGGTCAGAACTAAAAGATACGATTGCTGAAAAGACCAGCTATTCAGTAATACTTTAAAACAACAAGAAAACAAAACTGTGACTGAAGAGCTGTGAGATGATTCAAAGGGGACTAATCTAAGATGACCTGGAATTAGTGGAAAACCAGAAAACAGCACAAATGGCATAAAAAGAAACTGCTTCAGAAAGAATGGCAGAAAACTTTCCTAACATATACAAAGAATCTAACACACAGTTAAATAAACCCTGTAGAATCAAAGTAGCCATAATCAGAAAACCTCTTTATGACACATAGTACCCAAAAGTCCAGAAGTCCAGCACAATGAACAAATTTTAAAATCTGTTGATGAACTTGGTTCTGCCCATCCAGAGTCCTCTTTTGAAAGGACTATAGTTGTCCTTGTAGAAGACTTTCACTTCTTTATTTAAGTTAATGTCTAAGTATTTAATTTTTTCTGCAAACGAAATTATTTTCTCAATTTCATTTTGATGAGATCATTATTGGTGTACAGGAACACTTTTGATTGTTGTGTGCTAACATTTCATTACCTGTTATGATACTGAATTTTGTTATAAATTCTAGGAGTCATTTGGTGAAAATTTTTAGGGTCTTACATGTTTACAATCATGATGCCATCTGAAATAATGATAATTTGACTTCTTCCTTTGTTATGTATACCCTTTTTATTTATTTCTCTTTTCTGCTTCGTCTGGCTAATGTTTTGATTACTATCTTGAACAGGAGTGAATATCTTTGTTGTAGTCTCAGTTTTAGAAATAAAACTTTAGGCTTTTTTCCATTAATATGATATTGGTCATTTTTGGTCAAGAATGGATTTGGTCAGATTGAGATAGGATTCTTTTTTTTTTTTTTTTTTTTTTTTTTTTTTTTTTTTTTTTTTTTTTTTTTTT